>NDGN011410205.1:0-20838 GCA_002564285.1 Tympanoctomys barrerae
AAATCTCCAGTAACTGTGAGCTAAATAAACCTTTCCTTCCTTCATTTTGAGTGTCAGGTATTTTGTTCCTGCAGCGAGAGAAGAATAACTGAGACACATAACTGTAGAAATTCCAATAAAATTAGCAAATAGTGAGCTGCCACAAGGTATGAATTAAGCCATATATACACACAAAAATACAAATACACATTTCAGTAATACACTGAAGAGTTTTGATTTTTTTTCTTTCTTTAGTTATTGTTCATTACATCAAAATAGTAGGCCAAACTGATCATCACAATCCTCTGCTTGTGTTGTACTGAGAGTGGATAGGGAATGAGAAGAAACACAGAATTCCTAGGACATCTCATTATGTGAGCATGTGAGCAAGAAATGTCAGAGTCGTAATAGTGATGGGTCAAGCAACATAAAGCTGCTGGTTTTCTGATCTCAGTATGAGAAACAGCAGTTGAGTACTAACGTAGCCTTTGCAATGGGAGTGTCTCAAGTACAAAGACTGCCTTAAGTAGAATAAGTTACAAATAAATCCCCAAATAGGAATACACAACTAATGGGGATCACTTCTCCTTGGCTAGATGGTAATATGGCATGGTGGTTCTCTTTAAGGAGGTTCAATTGGAGGAAGCTGTCTTCAGGTTGGTTTGGTTTTGATCCAAACTAACAAAGCATTTTCAGGCTACAGAATTAACCATATTAAGGATTATGCTGAGGTGCAAAGTGTTTCAAACTACAAAAAAGGGGGCTTC
Organism: Tympanoctomys barrerae; assembly: GCA_002564285.1. Taxonomy (NCBI): domain Eukaryota; kingdom Metazoa; phylum Chordata; class Mammalia; order Rodentia; family Octodontidae; genus Tympanoctomys; species Tympanoctomys barrerae. The sequence goes on from NDGN011410205.1 coordinate 747, forward strand.
TGAGGTCAATTAATTTAAGAGTCTAGAAAATGTTTTTGTACAAAAAAAAGTTTAGATTATTTGATTACTTTAGAAACAAAAAAATTCCTATTGCCCACTGCTCATCCAATAGTCCATCAATGCATAACCCTCTGCAACTGTCTGGGAATTTTCACTTTCCAGAAGTGCTCAATTTTCACTGCCAAGGTTCTTGGTAGATTCTCTTTTCTCTTGGTGAAGAAGTGTCATGACATTACTGAATTCATTCAACACCACATATAATGTTGGGTATTCAATGATCACTTTATCCTCAAATTATGGAGGAGACTTTTTTTTTCTTTTGAGGAGAACTTTATGAGGATCCAATTCATAATACAGTTAGTGGAGGTTCCAGCCCATACTCATCTGGCTCCAAGAATGAGTAGCACATGGCATAGAGAAGCCATTCATGACAGTGGCAAAGAGCAGAGAGCCACAATGACCACTTTAAATTTTTTGTTTTGTTTTATTTTATTTTAGATACTAGAGATTAAACACAAGGCCTTGCATATGCTAAGCATGTGCTCTACCACTGAACAACACACCCAGTCCAGCAATGTTCTTTTAAAGACAGATTTGTATTGGAAGCTCACAAGGACACAGTTATGGGAATGGAGTTCTAGAAATTTCCTGCAGGTTAGACTTCTGTCTCATATCCTCCTCTGCTTCACTCCTAAATGTTTTGCTTCTGGTAGACATTCCAAGATCATCCCCTGTTTGAGCTGAGATTACTCATCCAAAGACATGGGAACTGTCAGAACTCCCCTCACACTGGCAGAGCAGATATTTTCTTAGAAGCCCTCTTAGTCCCACCATTTTGTCCTTTTCTGAGGAAAATGCTCTCTAAAAGGCAAAACTAGGCCCAGTGGTCAGAAGCTTTATGGAAGCTTACATGTGCTCAGTGAAGGAAAGCAATTCCCAGAGGGCACCACCCAGGCAAGGGGCTACGGAATTCTCCATCTCTGGAGGTTTTCAACCTTAGCTTCTTCACCCCTGTTTACTGAGGTGCTGCAGAGAGGCCAGCCCAGAGATAGTTGATCCAACCTATGCCCACAACTCCAAGTCCCTGTGCTTAACAGACTATTCATTATTATTACTTAATTAGCAATCCATTAATTGATAAACTACTGGTGATATCATCTGGAGGGCTCTGGGCTATTCTAATTTCTCTCTGAAGAGAATTCTTATTGGAAGATTCCTTAGAGTTAGTGGAGAATCACATATAATATTTATGATTCATCTTCTTGAGCTCTCTTTTTCCTCAGAGTGAAATTCCTCAGTTTCTAGCATGTGTGTGTGTACAGATGCGTATCTATGCAGTAGAGGTCACCTCATTAATGTACTATTGACTGCCATTATGTCTTTTCATTCCCCCCCATCCCCAGGATCTGAGCCTTCTTTCTTCTTTAGCTCTGCCCAGCTGTGTTTTAACCCAGCAACTCTACAACTAACGTCTTTTCAGGATTTTAGCAGCAATATCATGACAGCTGTTAACCTTATGTCCCTCAGATGTGCTTGAGTTGAATTTCTTTGCTTTCTTTCAGTACTAGAAAAGGATTCTTTAAAAAGAAACACACAATTTTTCAACAAATGAGTTTGGTTGGCCTCTTATATAAACCTTCACTCAGCTCCTGTCAAATGGTAGGCCATCAGCTTCTCTACCAAAAGATAAAATGTATTTGTCAACCAAAAAAGGTGGTTTTAAAAAAAGAGCCTTGAGAAATCTAAGCTTATCCTAACAATATTTTGTGGAGCAAGTGGCTAGCTGTTACATTTTTGGCCCTCATAACAGCCTTGAGATTTAAATTGGGTAAGCAGCAATTATTTCCTCCATTATACAGGCTAGCCAACTAAGGAGCAAAGAGGTCAAGTCACACTGATAAGATGTGGCAACAGGAGCTAGAAAAGACCAAAGAGGACCAGTTCAGGAAAGATTCACCCTTTACCATATTTATTCTTTCATCTAAATCTCAAATAAACAGTAATCGTGTGCAGATTCTGTGCAGATTTTTGGGGTTGCCAAAATGGATCAAATGCGGAAGAGGACAAGGAGCTGTGACAGAGTGCCAAAAACATTAGCAGAGGTGTGGGCCCCAGAGAAAGCCTAATATGCAGGCACCAAAAATCTGTAAAAGCAGGCAGCAGTGATTCCTGCTCAGCTAGTGGGCTCAGCCAGAAAATCTTAGTGAGGCATGATAGCACTTTCCTGTAGTCCCAGCACTCTGAGAGGCTGAAGCAGGAGGACTAAAAGTTTGAACCTAGCCTGGGTAATTTATTTATTTTTTTGTTTGTATTTTAAGGAAAGGTCTATAAGGTGTTCAGGGTCTCACTACTAGATTTGACTCATAGTGATCCACCTGTTTACAGCCTCCCAAGAGCTGGGATTTCAGGCGTGTGCCACCATGCCCAGTCTAAAATGCTGTCTCAGAGCGTCCTGGGGCAGGGCTGGCAAGACAGGTCCAGAGATTGGGGATGCCCGGCCCCTGCACCTTCTTGCAGGTACTTTAATCTGCTGAGCTATTTGGCGGCCCTAGCCTGGGTAATTTAGATACTCAACAAGACCCTGTTTAAAGACAAACAATAAAAACTGCTGGGAATAAAGGATATAGCTCAGTGTAAGGACCTGAGCTTCAATTCTGCAGAACTGGAGAGAGAAAGGGGTGGGGGAGGCAGACAGACAGACAGACAGACAGACAGACAGACAGACAGTCAGACACAGAGATAGACTCGTCTGACTGCCAGCAACTTGAGGGTAGGCAGCTCACATCTCCATTTAGGACCAAGCACTGGGTTCTTTTTCCTGAACAGATTGAATTAAATGTAGGAAGAGGTACATCTTTGGTATTTTAAAAATTCTTTGGTATTTTTGAGGCAAATAGGAAATGGTTTGCTAATACAATTTGTCAGATCTGAGATCTGGATGATTATACGCTGACAAATTCAAGTTCTGATTATGTGGACAGTTGCAGACCTGGTGAGAGGGGCAGGGGTCAGTAAATCACAGTGGGTTAGTCTCTGCCTTGGAAAAGTTGTTAAGTCAATATGAATGGTCAGGTATTTCCTACATCTGACTCATCTGGGAAAGTTATTACACATTCAAGTTCTGAGCTCTGTCCCACAGCACTAAGTCAAGCTCTCTGAGATCTGCATGTGATTCTTACACTAATGTTTAGAAGTTCCTGTCACAAGTGAACAGAACAATGCCACTGGCTTTTTGGGGGGAAAGCTGGCACCTGATAAACGAGCAAGGACCAAGGGAGCTCACAACTAAAGGAACAATGAAGATGAAACACACATACTTCCAAAACCCAGGATAAGAGGAAGTGAGAGTTCAGGACTGCAGGGTCCGTGCAGTGAGTAGTGGCCACCAGCTGCAGCTCTAGGAGGGTCCCCCAGAGCCTGAGGTGCATGACAAACATTTCAAGCTGGGAACTTTGCTTTGTTTGTTTTCCCGGGCTGGGGCTTTGAAGAACTTTGCAAATTTCCTAGGAGAGAAAGTAAAAATACAAATTAAACTTCCTTATGCGTCTCTCCTTTGGTTCTAGGACCTTTCCTCTACCTCCCTTTACTCCACCTGGTAAGAAGAGGATGTAGCTGCTGCTCAGGTGACCTCAGGTAAAGTGTGTCGGGGGTCTGCCCACCTAATTCATCTGTCTCCTTTTGGTCTACTCCCCATACATATGTGAATTTCTTATTTGTACATGGATACTTGGTAGCCTCATTTGCAAAATGGGATATTAATTGTTTTCTGTGTCTTGACTTATAAAGTCCTACTCACTCTTTGTACATCACTCCCCTAAAGAGGTCATCTCCACCCTTCCCATCCAGAGTTTGGTTTACTCAACTTGCTTGCTTCCCCCGGCACCCCTTCTTACTTATTCATACATCTATTCACAACTCTTCTGATTTGAGTAGTGCTGTGTCACTCCTCTAATCAGGGACAGTATCTCAAATGACATTATATCCTGGCTTCTGACACAGGGATGTTTACCTCTTCCCAGGATGGCTGTGAGGATCAAAGGCTATTGCTTGGAGGCTCTTGCCTTCTCCCCTGGCCCCCATGACAGTGGAGTGTTTCAAGCTAGTCTGTTAAGCTGAGGAGCAGTGTACCCCAATATGTCAGGCTCCCCAACTGAGTCTGAGGAAAGAGAGCTGTCCTTTGGAGTATGTAGTCCTTTAGAACTGAGCAGCCCACTGCCACCTCAACCTCCCACCCTAGATGAGTTGGGAATCAGCTTTGACCTGCATGGCCAGAAGGGCATTAGAGGCAAAGCTTTCCTTTGGGTCTTGGAAGCTGCCATGCCTGGTACAAACTAGGTACTTGGCCTTCACAGGGCACCTCAAAGGAAATGGAGGAACCAAATTCTTGCTTACTAGCTAAATGGGCTTTGGCTAAAGAAGTCAGGACAAAAAACAGCTCTGAGCTTAATTAAAAAGAGTGCTTAATCCCTCCCCCAACAAATGCAGATTGCCCACAAAGGAGAACAGGAACCCCAGTGGCCAGAAAAACCAAAGCCTTATAAACAAGCACTCCAGGCTGTGCAGGGCAGCTTCGCTATGATCTGATACAATGACTATTGTCAGGGAGAACTGTTTTTCCATGTTTTTGTATCCTTTTCTTCGCATTTTCTTTTGCTACCTAATTTCATGCATCAGAAGTCAAAAGACAAAAGGTCAGGCCGTTTTAGAGGCAGCAAACTCCCCACCACCAGCAACGTGTGTCCAAGGGAGCGCTTTGAGGCACCGACTACAGATACCAGCAGGTTTTCATCCCGCCTAATTCTCTGTTGTCACTTCATGGGGTATGTGAATCTGTGTGAATTGCATGAGAAATAAGACACCAACTGCTGTAATAAACTAGGAAAAATTGTTCCTTCAGTTCACCAAACTGTTCCTATCACATATCATTTATATGAATCTGTGCCTAACAAGGAGAATCTCATCTATGAGTTCTCAGACTGCCAGTGCAGAGAACCTAACACACATGCACACACACAAACGCATACATGTACACATATGTAAACATGTTAATATTAAATCTGAGTTCTTTGTTTTTTCTGAGAGAATTTGTAAAGATCTCTCCAGAAAATTACCAACACATGTTCTTGAAATTGTTTTAACTGATATTATAGCATCTTCGAATGAATAATTTGGTATAATTATTTTAGTATAAATATTTTATCCACAGACCTCAAATCTTTTCAATATTTCGTTTTGAATTATTTAGTGATAATGGGATATTGGAGTTTCCTTATGTGGTGGTAGACACTGTGTGTTTATAAACAGAATACAATGCCAAGATTTTCTATTACAATATTTTTATAATTTAGGCAGGAAATTACTTTCTTGTTCTGTCATCATAAGCTCATTGTACCAACTCAGTATTCTAAATGTTTTTCATATGACTGAAAATACATAGCCAGATATCTTTAATTTTTCACATACAATGTTTTTAGATTTGCACTCAGCGTGAAAAGGCTGAGCCCCTGCCCCCATTACAAAGTAAAGCATGAGTTACACAGTTGGGGAAGGATCTCCAGTGACTGCTAGACACTAGGGTTGGTGTCAGTGCTATCTCAAAGGCCCTTTGGACCCAAGCTTAGCTCCTCTTGTCCATCTTCTTCTTGTCTAAGGTCTGAAGGAGGTGCCAGCAAAATAGCCGATCAAGTTGTTAAAACAGATAAAAAGAATACATTTTATTTCAGCTATGTCCTCAAATATATATTTTATATACTGTTGCTACCTGATTTCCTCTTAAGACTTCCTTCCCCAAAATAAAAATAGCAAACAGCCCATGACTTTCCCAGACTATGGTATTCACTTGGCAATTGGCTGGCTCCAGGGAAAAGTGCCCTACTCCTGGTGTGATCATCTGCCACAGATGTAAAGTTATTTGGAAAAATGGAGAATGAAGTAAGCTAGAACATTAAAGGGCCTACTTACAGGTGCACTTCACTTCTGTTTAGCATTCTGATGTGCATCAAAAACTAAAAGAATCGTTTAGTCTGTGCATTCACCCTCACTCAAAATTGCATGTGAAGTAGGTTCCTTTATGTTGCAGTACTTCATGGAATCAGATTATATCACATTAAAATGTTATTAGTTTAAAACACATTAAATAAATGTAAGTCTTGTCTGACACGTGAATATTTAAAGCTCACATTATGCAGAGAAAAAGAAAAAAAGGAGTGGAGAGCGCTAACAATTCATTGTATTAATACTGATAGAAAAAAATCCTACATGGCAACTATTCTAAGCAAAATATGATCTTATTGCTTGCAAATTCTGATATTGTTAAATTTAAAGGGAAATACAACAAAGAAAAATCTAATTTACACTTGTTTTCAATATGAATGGCAGTGAGTCTTTCAGTGCCTCATTTTGGATTCTGAGGTGATAGTGAACTACTGGAACATATTGGCAAATTTTAAATAAAACTGGCTGCCTGTTTTCCGAGTTCATATGTTGCAAATGTAACTCCAAGAGAATACATTTTACCTAAAAATTGTCTCTGAGCTGCCTTTACGTCGCATATCTGTGCCTGTGTATCCTATATACCTTTGACGTCTGCCATGTGTACCTGTGCACCATTTGAGTTGAAATGAATCCATCCAAGCGACCCAGATTTGTTTCTTTGAGATTTCTCTCAATAGTACTTTAAATTAAAGCGAGACAAGTAGGAAAGGAAAATAACAAGAAATAACGCACCACGGGCACCAGTTTGTTAGAACACAGTTCCATCGTGTATTCCAGCGCTGCCCGGGTGTTTCCAGGCGGCGAATCGCAGGCACATGGCGCTCCAGAGAGCTGGCAGTTAGAGCTCGAAGCTCTAGCCGCATGGGACCTTACCTACAGCAGAAATTAATGTTTTGATCCAAACCAATTCTCAAACCCTTTCAGCTGCAGGCGCCTCCTGAACACGGCGGTAGCGACTTGTCCGCCTTAAGCGCGTTTTACCGTCCTGAGCCCGAGAAGTTGAAGGTGAAGAGGCGGCCCCATCCCTTTCAGCACTCCCCTAAGCAACCCTAAGCTTACGCCGCTGGGGACCTGCTCCCCGCGACTAAGCGTCCACTCTCACTCCAGACACGGTTCAGACCAAAAAAACCAAGCAGGGTTGGTGTGAGTACCAGGGGAGCAGCCTGCAGAAGGTGCGGTGGTGCCACGTGCGCGAAAAAGTGACCAGAATCCTGTGAGTTCAGCTTTGGCCACAGGTTCCCCCTCGAAGAACTGGGCCACTAGGCTTTAGGGCGGGGCTTCTTCCTCTCCTCCCGCCTGGACGTTGCTCCCACTCGTCCTCAGTGAGAACTCCAGACCGGAGTTGCAGAGCTAGAGTGGTTCCCAGTGGCTCTTCCTAGGATTTGCACAGAGAGGCCCAGCAACAGACTTCATCGGCCCAGTCCTTGCCAGAATTCGGGTCAGGGGTCTAGGGAGGAGGTCGTCGGCCAGAATTGAGACCCAGTCCTGGCCTCAAAGGCCCTTGGAACTCCCCCCACCCCACGCCGAGTTTCCGCGCAAGTTTTCCTCCCAGCCTCCTGCCCCTCCCTTCCCCGCCGCCGCTCCCCAAGCTTCTTAGCTGGAGAGAAGCTCACAGCGTGCCTGGGTCAACCCCTTCTGCGTCTCTTTTCTTTTCCTGTCACTCTCTGTTCTCAGTTTCTGCTTTCTCCCTCTCAGAGAATGCCAGAGCGCTAAGAGGCCTGGAGGAGCCTCTACAGCAGCCCCTTTCTCGGGCCTCCAATCTGCATTTCCTCAGTCTTGTTTCTGCCCTTTCATATTTCTTTCCGCATAGATTCTCCTCGCATTTTCTTGCTGGCTTAGCTATCTGTACTACCTCTCTGTTTCTGTATCTGTCTCTTCTGTCTGGTGTAGGCTTAAGCAAGCCGAAGTGTGCTGAGGTTTAAATGTCCTGACGACATGGACAGAAAGGTTGTCTTATTTTGTCCTCAGAACATTTCTGGTTCCTACAGTTTGGTTTCCTCTTGAGGTGGTGCCAGGGCCGGTTCCGCCATGCAGGCCGCTGCTACCGAGGCACCGGCTCACTTCATAGCAGTGTAAGCGGTGCTCGGGTGTGGATACGTGTAGCTAAGGTTGTAAGGGAGGGCGAGCTATCCAAACGAAAAGCGGAGCAGAGTTGGGTTTGGGGGACCCTAGAGTAATGGGTAAAGGAGATGGGGAATTTTTAGGGATCCATACGCCAATCTGTGCATAGACTCTACATTTGCTGGCCCCTTGCTCTGTATCTCTAGAGCCGAAGCAGCACTTCCGTGTCCTCCGAAGAGGTTGATTTGGCACCTGCTCCAAGGCAGGGAGCCGCCCTTCCGCCCAACGCTGCGGGAGTCAGGGAAGTCGAAGCTCCCTAACCTAAGCGTGGAGGGAGGCACCGACCCATAGTTGACAGGGCTAAGGGGCCGCAGCAGGGCCTGGGTACTGCACGAAAGGGCTTTGTGAATTATAAACGGAACACTGGCACCGCAGGACAGGCGAGCTGGTGGCTAGCAAGGGCGCGCCCTCGGGAAAGCACATTTGTTCTGCGCTGTTTTAGCGCTCTGAGCGCAACACGGCGGCACCGAGTTGAGTAATTCGGATGCTGGTAAACCCATCATTCTTGGTACTTGGCCTAACCTTCCGCCCTTCCTGGGTGCTGGCTGGAACGAAGCAGTGGGGGTGTGCCACTGCTTTAATCCTAAAGCTCCCACAAAGCCAAAATAAACACGGAAGAACTCACCAAACCATCGTACAAACAAAAAACTAACACAAAAACATAGCAAGAACCTCCATCCAAAAGCGCAGCTCACAAAAACAAACCCAAAATCGAAGAAAACGAGACAAACACAAAAATCTCCAATGCAACACTCACAAACGACATCCGTTATAACACAAAATCAGAACATATCAAAACACCACCTAGAAGGAAAACCCTTCCAAAGAGCACACAAAAAGACAATCTATGCGGACAAGATACACAAACCACACAAAATCAAAACACACAAGACTGAAGACAAAAACCGACCCAAAGACCCGAGACTCACAGAGCTAAACCCGCTAAAATCAAATCCACGAAAAAAAAAACCACAGGGCAAACACCGGAAGGAAACAAAAGACTCTCTCATAGATAATGAAAAGAAAACTCACAGAAAACAAACAAAAACAAAATGAAGCCCCTAAAGAGGGAAACAGCAACAACAACTCCCGCCCCCAGCCAGGGTGAAATGTCAATTCCGGGAGAGCTTTTGATCTCAGGGCTCGGACAGGCCGCTGCTCCTTGGTGCTGCCTCCCGGCGCGGGCGAAACGAGAGGGCGGGAAGCAAGAGCTGGGACCCCGGCGGTGGAGAGTCCAACGCTCGGCGATCGCCAAAAATCAAACCGCGTAGTAGAGATCGGGACCCGCAGACTCAGGGAGGAGGTGACGCAGGGGGGCTGCGTAGATCACTTGGTGGGGAAACCGAACGGGAATCCACAGCCACGTTTCCGATTGTGGCGAAATCTGCTTAGTGGATACGCGATGTCCGGTTCCCGCTGCCTCCCCCTTCCTTGAACTCTGGGCTCTTCCCCCCAGATTGCGGCCCAGCCTCGTGACCACCCCCTCCAAAAAACAAACACTCTGAGGATGATTCACTTTCCCAAACTGACATGTCCGGCAGGCCAAGAGTCCTTCTGCGCAGCGCTCCCCCTACCCTACCCCCGCCCTGGAGAACATTTCCCCTGCGACCACCCCGCAGCGGGGCCCCATGGTCCTCCAGTGGCCGAGCAAAAAGCAGCTGAACTCGGGACTCGGGAGGGAGACAGGGAGAACGCTGAGGCCGGCTGAAGAGACTGCCGGACATGCCCCACCTCTGTCCCTCTCTCTCGGTCAGATTGCCCCTCTGGAATCAAGTCCTGTGGCTTGGACACGCAGCAATGTCTCCAATCCTGAGAGCAGGGGAATCAGCTTATGGGAGGGGGTAAGGTGTCTAAAACTCCAGCCCCTTTCTGGGACCTGGAAGCGGTTCTGCCCTGCCCTGGTGTTCCAAAGCAGAGGCCAGGATTTTATCTCCAGTATTTCACAGTGTAACCTCTGTGTTCTGGGTCAGAAAGGGACTGGATATAGTGTAGGGTAGAGTTCTGTGACTGGAAGCTGAGTGGGACCTAAGGGCTTTAGGGGTGTGGCGCTGCCCCTGAGTCAGGCTGCCAGCTATAGTATTGGCACTGCAACTGTGTGGTGAGGTGGAGTGGCTGGGCATCCTGGGGGCGGGCGCCGCCCTAGGGGTGAATCTGAGGATGGTGGCCTATCTACACTGCCTGGCATCTCTGCTAATCTCTGTATCCCTCTCAAAAACACCTGCTTGGGAGAGTAGTGATTACTTGAAAAACAAAAATCTGGCCTGCACCCACAGACACAACGGGGTTTACACATGGAGGGATCACCATCCCTGAGTGCAATGCAGAGGGCAGAACCCCAAGACCCGGGTTTGGTAGCCGGTTTGGCCAAGAGGCCCATAGGCGCGCGGACCAGTGCTGGGCGCTGTCTGAAGCCTTCCTTCCCTCCTCCCCCCCACCCCTTATAAAAGTCCGGAGCTGAGCCGCGCAGCACTGCTGCTCTCCCGGCCTCTCGCACTGCTCCGGCCCGGCCCGGCCCGGCCCAGTCCGCCCCGTCTGGCGCTGAGCAGGCCGGGCCGCAGCTCGGACACCCTTTCCCGGCTGTGGACCCGAAGTGCAGGGCGGCGCGCTGGGGGCGCGGCGTGTCTGGGGACATCTTGTGATGTTGGCGAGAACAGGACATGATCTCACATGGCGAGAAGCTCTTTAGTTCCTTAATCATTTCACGGTGCCTTCGGACGCTTTTTTTCCACCTAAAACGTTTAGTTTCAGCTCAGTGATCAGCTACCCCAGCTCGGCGGGGGAGCGGAAGGGTTGAATTATTCCGACCTGTGAGCGGCCCCTGGCATTGAAAAAAAAAAAAAAAAGTGGAAACTTTCCCCCTGTCCATTCCATCACGTCCTGAAATATCAAAATGGATTTAGAGAAAAATTACCCGACTCCTCGGACCGGCAGGACAGGTAGGATTGCGGTACGGGCTCTAGACTTGCTAACACCAGGACACAACCGGGTACTCATTCCCTCGCAGGGCGATCCTGGAGGAGGGAGTGCGCCTCAGTTTCTCAGGGAATGACTGTATGTCTGTCTGCTTGTCTTTTCACTAATCTATTCATACACTTATGTATCAATACAAGTGTCTTGGAGTTTGCCTGTTTTTTCCCCGTTTCTGAATGTTTTGGTTGGTATCTTATCTGGAAGTATATAAGTTTATGTCTGTGTTTACATAAGGAGCTCACTGTGTACACGACTGACAATAAGTTTGTCTTCATGTATGCATTTTCAGAATTTCTGAGCTTGTGTCAAAAAGAGTTTGTGTGCTTGTTTCTTAATATCCTTGAATGTATTACTGTATGAGTTGGTGTCTGTATGTTGGTTTTTTTAAGTATCCAAACTGTGCATCTGTAAATGTTATGTATATAATTTGGATAAGTTTCTGAGTGCATATGGACTGCCTTAGGGTGTGTGCTGACCAGTCATATCCCAGGGGATTTGGGAAGTGAGAAAGGCTGATATCTCTGACCCCTTCATTTCTGGTATCAACTACTTTCCAGTGTATACATGCCAAAGCACAAAGGTGTCTGGCTCTAAGCACAGACTTGGGTCTGGGGCCTACTGGGGTGTCTACTGTTCTAACCTTGGGCAATCAATCAGGCCCAAGGCTCATTTGTTGAGGGTGATGCCATGAGTGGAGGTGATAACTGCTTCACTCTTTGGGCACTATTGAGGTTGGCATTTGTAAAAAGGGTCTTTTGTGTCAGACATCATCTTGGCAGGTGAGAGTGGTGAGTTTCTAGGCTGAGGACATTTCTAAGGCTCTCTGGTCTGTCTGCTTTTACCTAGCCTAGCCTTTGACACTCTGTGTGTGTGTGTGTGTGTGTGTGTGTGTGTGTGTGTATTTAGGTATTTTTATCTTGTGGGTGCCGATACAACAGAAAGTATTAGTGGGTGGATGTTTGTACCTCAACTATGCACAGAGGCTTTCTTGGCACAAGGTTCATGAGTTTTCCCCAATAGGCTCAGGAAATGAGGAGCAGGCTGTGTTTATATCTGAGAGGAAGTCATAGGGACAGTAGCTTCAAACCATCCCAAGGCATAAATTTGTCTTTGGGCCAATTTCTCTCATTGAGCCATTATGCCAACCCCTTCATAAACACACTGTCAGCCCTGGCAATCCCCTACCACACCCCCAGGTCATCTGTGAGTCTACCTTTAGTTTATCCTCCAATAAAGATCAAGGAATGGAGAGGAATAAACTTAAAAGTCCCACTTTAGGACAACTCCCTATGTACAGGTGTGTTTTCAAAATGTTGAGAACAGAGATATAAGAAAGGGTGAGTGTTCCAATAAGAGTGTTCCTGGAATGATGGCACAGAAAAAGGAACCTGAAAACCTTAGCTTCTTTGACTTTAGTTCCCAAATAGCTTTCTTTTCCCCAAGTGATAAGCCCTTCAGTAGATGGGATGCCTAGAGATCTCTGTGCCTAGGGCAAGGATTTATGTATGTGTTGGAAACAGGTTGGAGGTGTGAGGGTCAGGGAGAGGTCTGTGGCCCACTGGCTGCCTCTCCCAACAAGCTGTCTAAGAAGAATGTAATTCATAGTAATTCATAGCGGTCGATGGACTCTTTGATTAGTTCAATCGCCTGAATAATCATTTAATCAATAAAGCATTTTATTCCCCTTAGGAGCTGGACTGGGTGGAGATGGCGGGTGCCTCTCCTGACTAGAGTTTAAAGTCCTGAGGGCCACGCCCCTTCCTCCAAGAAGGATTGGGATAAGGGCCACTTTCTCTGGGAAAGGATGACAGTTCATGTGATCTTGCACTTATGCCCAGAAGCACAGGTCTGGACCCCCACTGGGAAAGAGGGACAAGGCTGCAGAGCATTCCAGGCTGTTGCTAGAGGGTGTCCATTTGCTCTGAGGCCTTCTCCTCTCTCTCAACTTCTAGACCTTTCATAAGGAACCAGACCTCCCTTTTCTTCTTTAAGAGACATTTTTCATTCCTTCTCCCAATCTTAGAATCCTCATTTGTATTATGATAAGGTCCTTCTGGCTCTAAAGCCAAGATCAGGCAATGTTAACAGTTAGCCTTTAAGGGTTTTTCTCCCCTCTGGCTTCTTCCTTGTAGTATGAGAAAGGAAAAGAAGCATTTCAGAGAGGGCAGAGACCTTGGGTGATCATAGAGCAGAGGTTGTAGTGGGAATGGTTTTGGAGGGAGATCTTTCTGCCCTTAGACTTCTAATTCCTGCTAGGGGAGAAAATAGCACCCACAACAATTCATGGATGTCTATTGGAGAAAAACTACTATTTGACAAGCTAACTGCAGTGGGAACGCTTGAGTCCCTAGGCCAGGGAGACTTGGGAGACTGAACCCTTCCTCATTGGGCACTAGCATTCAGTTTCAGAGCTCTGGAATGAGCCCAGGATAGAATCATACTACTATTTCCATTCATACAACTTTATCTCACAAAGGGATCTCAGAGGATCTTTGCATTAGCCACACAAAATAGGAGAAAGGGCTGCCCAGTCCTAAGGTGTGTGTGTGTGTGTGTGTGTGTGTGTGTGTGTGTGTGTGGTTTGACCTGGTGTTCGTGTTCTACAGAAGTGGGTAGAGGCATGGGGGACAGACTGGTAACAATAATAAACTCCAACACAGGCTGAGTATACTTTTTAAAAAAATGTGTTAAACTATTCTCTGTCCACAGTCAGCTACTCCTGCAAACAGAGCTGAGCTGAGTAAAGCAGATTCTTCAAAGTGAAAGAATCATGCAGGAAGGTCTGTGCCCTGACTTAGCGTGTAATTGCATCCTCAGTCTGCTTTCCCTCTGATGATTTTTAAAGGGAAGGGTAGAGATAGTCTATCGGGTTAAAACAGTAATGTAAAGGGAATCTCTGATCTTTCCAAAATTTAGCAGTCTGTCTAATCTCTGAAAGATCTTCTTTGCCCCAAATATGAACAGGGATATAGGCTGGATTTAGGTTACAGGAGTTGATCTAAGGCTCATTAAAGCATTACAGCAACCCTAGTATTATGACATTGGTACTCGATGAGCTGGAGGGAGTGGTGGGAAAGCCAGGAGGAGTGTGTGTATGTGTGTGTGTGTGTGTGTGTGTGTGTGTGTGTGTCCCAAGTGAAGTGTGATCTCTGGCTACAGAGGGAGCTGGTCACTTTATGAAAAGGTGCTCTCAAACATCATCCTCAATAGGCTTTCTTCCAATAGCAAGCTTTCCAAGAGAGTTCGACTTTATAAATTAAGTTTCTTTTTGGATTTTTTTCCTCTAAGTTTCAGCACCTGGGGCCTAGCATAGAACTGTCCCCTATTGCTAGAAGAAGGAAACAGGGCGACTTAAGCGCGCGGTGCTGGACCAGGTTCAGCGTGCCGGTGATACCCATTGCTTGCTAGTCATTTTCTCCGGTTCCAGAATGCAGCTCCTGGGCATAGTGCAGAGGAAAACCCAGTTCCGTTAAGGAATAGCTGTGTTATCTCTGGCTAGTCATATAACTTCTGTGGGCTGCTGTTTGATGGCCTGTAAGGCTTTGTAGGTAACCATGATATCTGATATCTGGTGTGGGAGGTTTTGCCTTTGGGTATTGAAAGTTCCCAAAGAACATCCTGCTCCAGGGAGAGGATAAGGTGGGGAGGTCAGGGAATAATCCCCAGTTGGGGACTTCATTTGTCCCAAACATGATGAGGTTGGGAAGTTAGCAGCTTACTCTATACTGGTGAGGCTGGTCCTATGAATTAGGGTTCATTCCAGAGACAAACACCTGCTGAGAAAAGGTGAATCGGTGCTGCTCCTGTCGGGATAATATCTTGTTTCATCCTGTCCCCAAAATGCCCTGGGGATTGTCTGTGTGGCACAGGAAAAATTGCTTTCTTAGGCATTTTGCAGCTGGGTTCTTTGATTTGACTGTATCCCTCCTCCCTCAACAACATGCAGTCTTCCAGAGTGTTCTAGAAAGGCAATTAGAAAGATTTCCAGCCCTGGACTTGCTATGTGTGTGAACTTGAACAAGTCACATAATCCCTCCCTAGGCTCAGGTTCCTCATCAGTAACATGGGAGAAAGTACAACCTCAGAACTCTTAGCTCTAAGATGCTGGATCTGGGTGTATAGTAGGCACAAGCTCAAAAAGTAGGACCAGAAGTGGAGATGTCACTTGCTTCTTCTCTCAAGGCATTCCCACACTCTTGCCTCTCTAGTGAGAAATCAAGGCTGTGATCTTAAATCAAGGCTGTGGCCTGGGGCTCTGATTTCTAGCAATTTCTGACCCACTGGGCACCACCAGATGGACCTAACTCAGGAACCCATGTTCATGTTCATCCCAGTCTTTCTGTTTGGTTTTTTTGCTCCAAGATAGGTTGAGAGTAGGGGCAAAGATCCAGACTGGAGGGGTTTCAGACAAAGAAGAAATAATGCGTCCACCCCACCCCCATACAGTGAAGTCTCTTGGGTCTCTAGGGGCCCCCGTTGGGCCGTTTTCTGCAGCTGTGCCCTGGCAGAGATGATGTCAGGGACTGGTGTGTTAGCACCGGAAACTTGTCTACCGGTTAGGGGCAGCTGGGTCTAGGACAGACACAGAAAGTGGGCCCCAAGGCAGACCCAGTATAGAGGTGAGGGGGTGGAGCAGGGAAAGAGGAGGGAAAAATACTGAGAAAGAAGCCAGAGGGTGACCTGGGAATCTTCTCCAGATCATCCTGTGCTCTGTTCTCCTTATAAACCCATATTTATAGTGATCATCTCTGAATCCTTGTTTTTGGTGGATTTTTGTTTAATATTAGAGAAGTAAATTCAAAGTGGTGAATCTTGAGGCCGCTGCCATGAGCTGCTGAGAAAGGGGAATGTTGCTAAGGCTGGGCTCTTGCACACCACAGGGCTTATAGAACTGTAGCCTCCTAGATGAGGAAAGGCTGGCACGTGGTTCCTTTTTACGGTTCTATTACTTTGTAGTTCTAGAGACTTGCACTCCTGAGAAATAGACTTCCTGGTTAAAGACCTCTTCTGGGTCAGGAAAGTATTGCTAGAAATCCACCCATTTTGTGTAAAATCTGCTGTACCTACCTATTCTGGGAAAAGAAAGGTCAGATTTTCCCAACTGCTAGAAGCTGCAGCATTCTAGCACCCCTAGCAACACTTTACTGGATCGTTGCAGATAGAATGCGACGCATGCCTCTAGGACCCTCATTAGGGTTGTAAACCGGCCTTCTTTGATTTCCAAGAGGCCTTGTGCTGGAGGCAGAATTGCTCCTGCCAGCAGACAGATGTGTTCAGCTGTAGGCCTTACAACCTAGGCTAGCTCCTTGTTTGAGGATGGAAAGATGGCTTACTGCTCTGTTTGTACAACCTGGTCCAAAGCTGTAGAGTAGCTTCTTACCCCAGAAAGGCTTTGGTTACTAATTTTAAAGGAGTAAGAGATAGTCTTTCTTCCAGTCTCTTTCTTTGGTTAACGCAGAATTGGTAGTCTTGAAGATAAAAGTAAGGGAGGTGAGAAGACAAAGAGGAAGTGGCTCTGGTTTAGTTGGTATTTCATAAAATTGAAAATGTTTCTGTTAGTTAACTGCCCATTTTACAGATGAGGAAAATGAGGTCAGAACTGTCAGGCATCTAAACACTGCAAGTCTGTCACTTACATTGAAGGAAGGATTTTCTACTGCCCTCCGCGTCCTGCTCCCATATCCGTGGATGGTTTTGTTTTGTTTTGGTTTTTCTTTTTGAGTCTGTTTCCTTAAGCTCACCTTCACCCTCACCCTCGCCTTGGCTGCCCTTAACCTCTCAGGTTGCCAATGCAGGGAGGCAGACCCTATGCAAAATCCGCAAGGGGCTCTGCCAGCAACGCGTGGGCCCTCTGCCCCTCCTGCTTCTATCAAAGATCCACTAGGCCTTGGCCCCGCGCGTTTGTCAATGAACGTGGCGCCGCCGCCTGGGCCCCGCCCCCCATTCTCTCTCATTGCCCAGGTATCCGCTAATCAGGCGGAGCCCGCGGGTTGTTTAGCCAATGGGACAGTTCTTCGGGCCAGGACTTGAAGACTCCATTCTGATTGGCTGAATTAGGCATGATTGGCAGGTTAACTCCCGCCCCACCCCCGCCCGGAGGGAGGCTGAGCCCCGGGCGGCGCTGTCCACACGCAGCGGGTCCTGAAAGCGGCTCTGGGGCGGCGCGGTGGCGCACTGTGCGCGCCGAGCAGGCGAAGGGCTAGCCCCGGCGGCAGAGGCGTCAGCGTGGATAGTCAAAACCGGCAGTGGCTTCATCTGAGCACCGACAGTCTTGGCGGCCTTGGCAGCGGGGACCCTACTGCTCTGTCCTCAGTCCCTTGCTCCTCGCCTGGGGCGGGCGCGGCGCTGTCCCGGAAGAGACGGCTGGAAGGCAGTCGGAGTAAATCCCGAGGGCGGGCAGCGTGCTCGGAGAGTTGGCCGGTGTGAGGCAAAGAGCCAGGAGAGGAGCCAATTGCGGTTGTCCCCATTCCTGGTCCCAGCGACGGGGGAACGGCGGTGGCCGCGGGAACTTTGAAGGCAGCAGGTTCCAGGGTTTGAGGCTTGCAAGCTTCTGTGGAACTCCGGAGTCTCTCGGCCCCACCAGAAGTGGCGGAAGCATCTTGGAAACCACCGGGGCCCCTATGCGGCTAGAGAAGAAGTTCTTTGCAACTTCGTCCCAGACGTCCGGAAGCCAGTTGCACAGAGGCTAAGGGGGCAAATCGGAGCCCTAGAGACTCCGAGAAGCGAGAGAAAAGGGATCTGGAAGAGACGGAGGGATCCAGGAGGGATCCCAGAGCAGTGAGACGGCAGAACCAGTCTGGCATCCCGCGAGCCTCACTGCTCCCTGAGCGCAGCTGAGGACCGTGTGTTCTGGCGGCCTCCTCAAAGCTGCTCCTGCCTGGGATAAGAGCTCCTAGCCGTTCCGGAGGTGGGCCCCTATGCTCGGTTCCCGAAGCCGCGGGTCCTTTGGCCACAGCTGCCCGCGGTTGGGCCGGGAGCCGCCGCTTGAGCCAGCTGGGGAGCGAAGCCGGCAGAGTTGGGCGCCGTTTCCCGCCTCTGCGCAGTTCTCGATAATCTTTGGCAGGGAGACTCTGAGAGTGACCTCAGGTTCCAGTGGTGTTTTCTGAGCTCCGCTCGCACGGTGCCCGGCCTGGTAGCGTGGCTCCCTAGCCGCCTTGGGCAGCCCTTTGGCGCCGGGAGGCGGCGGCGTGGGCCGGCCTGCAGTCTGGAGCGCCCCGATGGAAATACACTGTAAGCACGACCCGTTTGCATCCATGCATAGTAAGTAGGCGGCGAGATCGCTTCTCTCACTCTCAGGCCGGGACCGGGTTGGGGGTGCCGGACCTTGGGGCACATACTAAGGCTGGGAGAACCCCTGACCTCTGTGGCTGCATAGCCAACTTTGCCAAGTGCAAGGGCTCCCAAGGGCTCCTAGGCAGGGGACATGGAACAATACGCTTGGCCGCACTTGCCAGAACACCTGGTCTAAGAATCCCGCCTCCAGCAACCCTAGCATAGGCAGTCAGCTGCAGCCTTGCCCTGGCTCTAGCAACAACTCAGAGCATTCGCAAAACCTTGCCTCAGGACTTATACAGGGCTTAGGGCTGCTCCAGTTGGAGGGCAAGAAGTTACAGTGAGAGGTCAGTCTGACTCTCAGACAGTGTCCCACACTCCAGTCCTGATGGCGCCTTTTTTCAGTCACGGGTCTGATCAAGACTAGTACTTGGAGGGAAAGTGGATCCCTGACCAGTTCCTGAATGTGCGAAGGAAGGTGCTGAGAACTAAGAAGATAAGAGGTCCGAGGCTCCAGACGCAACCTGGAGTTGAGAAGGGTTTGAAAAATCAACGAAGTCGAGGACTCTGAGTTAATCTTCAGCTTAGAAGGCTGCCAGTTCAAAGAGAGAGCCTTAAGGATCCTTTAAGGATCTCTTTGGGTCCTTCTCTGTAGGATGCCTGGTTCATGATGGCTCCCTCCTAGAAAGAAAGGAGAGAGAGAGAGAGAGAGAGAGAGAGAGAGAGAGAGAGAAGCCAATTAGTCACCACACAGGCACTTCTGCCTTCTGAAAGCCGATGAGTGTGTAGGAGACGGGAATGGTCATTTTGGAGAGGGCAAGGCCCTCCTGGTTGCCTAACACAAGGGATCCTGCCAGTTCACCCTTTAGCACAGCCTCCAGTGATATGAGTGCTCCTCTCACGGTGAGTTACTGCTGGATTAGATTTGGAGATTTCAAGGAAATTCTAAGCGGAACGAATCACGTTTCCCTTCTGTTGGCTGGAAAGCAGGCTGGGGAAAGCGCCAGGCTTTAGCATCCTTCAGTCGGATGCCAGGTTCCGATCTCTTTGCGCTGCAGGTCAGGGAGTTGCTTCCCGGTTAGGAGCCCTCTGCAAGCTCTGCTCCCCTCAGACAGTATGGGGTCTGGCTTCCCTAGTCAAGGGTCCCCTATTTAACAAAGGCAGCAGAGACCCGGTTGGAGAGAAGAGGAGCTTCGGGGCTGAGAATGTCTGTGTTTTACACAGAGAGCCAAGCTGAGTGGCCTGGCTACTGGCGTGGCAAGGAGGGGAAGGCAGTGGGGCTGGCTACAGGCAGGTCAATTTTTCTTTGTGTCAATATGGAGGTAATTCTCAAAAACAGCGGGGCAGTTTGGTCAGGAAAGCCACTTGCTCTTCTCCGGCCTGCCCAAACGATTCTTCACGGTTTGGAGCTGGTGCTCAAAAGGTTTCTAGTTCATAGTGACCTCAGCGACCTCCGCAGTTTTTTCCTGCTCAGACTTGAGCCTGGCTCTGGAGAAGCTCTGGTCTTACAAAGTGAATGGAAAACAAATGAATTGGGAGCAATATGCTGAGAGCTGCAAGCTCTTGGCTTAGTCAAGAAGTGACTGGGGAACAAGATGGGGAGAACTGGCTTCTTTTTCTTGGTGACAGGAATTCACAGGCCTTTGCTGCTTCCTTCTGCCCAGCACTAAGTTGCTCAGAGGTGGTGCCCTAGCCCTTGGGGAGATAGCATAAGACTCGATGGTCTCCTTGCATC
>NDGN011410223.1:0-17679 GCA_002564285.1 Tympanoctomys barrerae
CTTTCTACTTTGAGAATTCTAATTATATAAATATAAGTTTCTTGATTTTGACACAGAGTGAACCATTATATGTCTGATCTGTAAATTCTTCATTTTTATTTTGGACAATTCTTACTGTTATATTCATTTAAATGAATATATTTTTTCATTTAAATTTGTAAATAATTTATTTACAGTGTACAATGTATAAAAAATCATAATAAAGCCATGAAAATAAAAAAACAAAATGTGAGTTTGGAACATTTAGTATCTCTATATTTTACTTTAAAATGCATTATTATGTATAAACATAAATAATACATTAAATTGTATATCTCTACAGTCTACGGTGTATATTTATGTATGTGAGTATGTTTGTCTACCTATTTATATATGGAGACACACATACAGAGCTTTGTGCTCAAACATTTCTAGCATGTCTGATTTTGTTCTTACATGTAATGAACCAAAATTTTTATGTCAACATTAGATGAAAATTTTAAATTATTTGATAAATGCTCAGCTTGCCTTCAAAAAAGTGCACCTATTTCTGTTTACTTTTTAAATTTCTTAAGGTAATAATACAAAAATAATAAAATTATACAGAATTTCAAAACAAGATAATAAGAAATTAACAATGGTTATTATATGCATATTGTTATCTTCAGATTAGTTTCTCAGGTTACCAGAATTTACTGTTTATTTGTCAAATTAATTACTTTGATATTTCTTAATCACTATCTATAATCAGAAGTTAATAAAATAAACTTTATTATATTAAAGTTGGTCAAACAATAGTATTTTACCTTTGTTAAAAAATAGTATTTTCCTCTTTTTTTTTTTGGCAGAACCGGGGATTGAACTCAGGCCCTTGCACTTGCCAAGGAAGCGTTTATTCCACTGAGCCATCTCCCCGGCCCCATATCCTCATTTTAAAGAGGATATACGTGCAGTATTGGAAAAGAAGCAGTAAAGTGCAAGTTAGAAAACATAAAAAAGGGTTTTCTTTTTATTTATAAGTATTTTTATTCACTGTGTTTCGAAGTTCTCTTTCAATAATAGGATGAATAGACTTGCTCTTCAATTTCTGAAATGGATACATTATCAAACTCCTGGGCATAATTTAGAAAGACACTGAAAAAGTGAACAATAGTTCTTATCTCAGTACAGACCAAGTGTCACAATTCTCAGAAAGGATACCCTGAGATGAACTTGAAGTTTGCTTTTTCATGTATTATATTAATTTACTATTGTTATAATTTTAAAACTGTTATTAATCATATGTCTTCTATATTGAACTTTTGGTATTTATTATGGAGAATTCTAGGCTGTTCTAATCTGTATTCTCAAAAAAGTTATTTTTAGTTGTCTTGTCAATAAACATTTCGCTCATAAAAGTGTGTGAGTAAAGAAAAAATAAATAAAATACACCAAAAACTCATGTCTCCAAATTTAAAACTGTCCTTAGCATCAGAGTATGACCTATGGTCACTTATGCCAACCGATGGTTCGCCAGATTTTTTCTTTGTCAGCTTTAACAATATGTGAGTATATTTTCCAACAGAACATTGTGAGATAAGATATTTATGATAATAAAAACATAAAGTAAAAATGAAAAAATTGAGCCTTATATGTTCCACAGCATTATCCAATCTGCTTCTGTGCCCATGTTAAATTGCACAATTAAACATGCTTTTGTCACTTGAGCTATTATTTCTGTAAGAAGTCTTTTGTGGATGCACCTTTATAAGCATGCCAATTCTGTGATAATTAAAATTTCATAGGATGTCAGAGTTACAGACCATTGATATATCAACATCTTAGTATGTGTGTTGTAACAAGTTACCATCAACTAGATGCTTTAAAATATCATATATACGTATATATATATACACATATATATGTATATATATGTGTATATATATATATATATATATATATATATATATATCACTGTTCTAATGTGAGGTAAATTCAAGTAACGAGTGTATGCATAGCTGGTACTTATTATAGGCACTCTTCCTAGTGTGCAAGCCGTCATCATCTAGGTATAACTATACTTGTGCAAGTCGGAGCAAGAATCAATTAATAAGGGCTCTAACCTTAATATGAAATAAACCACCAGAGTCCCTACCCCCTAGCACAATCACACTGGAGAGTACCTTGTCAATGTATGGATCTTGCAAAGATACAAACTTCCAATCCATAATAATCAACAGTCTAATTATTTGATATTTTGTCGTCTCTGCATTGTTACCATTTGTTAGTTGACACCTGAAAAGAGTCCATTTTGTTTTGAGAAAACTCCAATGACTGTGAAATTATATACATATATAGGATTATATATATATATATGTATTTAATGAAATAAATCTTTTTATACTTTTTCCTATTAGCCACATTTTCCACTTGTAGGTAATAGAAATGATATTACACTTCATAATTCTCAAACGTTTGAGACTTATAAAACTAGATTATTTGGTGAACCAAGAATTTAATCTAATTCATTTAGTAACTTTAAAATTACCTGACTTTAAAGAAACTGATTATCCTACTTCATATTTTCTCAGTTTAATAACCTTGATCATACATATTTGTGCTTTGTGACATCTCATTCATGAATACAAAGTCAAAAAAGTATCCCTTTTAAAAGTGTTTATGAATCATTTACCATTCTGTAAAGTACATTATGATAGGGCAAGATATAAGACAGACAGACATTAAAAAATATAAAAATATTCATTCTCCTTTAAAACATACTTCAAGGATTTAGATTCTGCCTAACATAAATGTTAACTAATATTAGATACATCAGATATGAACAGCATATAACTTGACATAAGGTTGTTACCTTCTAAAGCTAATCGACATTAATTCCAAACAGATTATATCTTAGCTTTTAATATTCTCTTTCAAATAGTTTCTATATCCAAGACTAACTTTTCAATCTCCAGACTATGTGAAAAACATTTTTGCTCAACTACTAGGATGAGGGCAATTTACTCAAATGTCTTAGAAGACTAAAATTTACGTTTTGACTTATTCAAGTCTTTAATAAATTCTCCTTTGTCAATTGATTACCCTTTCCTTTACTTAAAATATTGAAATAAAATAAGTATAATATGATCACCCTTATCAATATCTACTTTATCTTCTCAGAAAAACAACAATTTGCTAATAATTGTACTACTATAATGCAAGTCAATTCCTCTGTGTGCTCAGGAGTAAAGCCAGAGCTTGTCATGCTAGGAAGGTACTATACCACTGAGCAACATTCCTCATTGTGTAAGGAAATTACTACATAGACAAATGTTTTAGGAAGACTCACCTATGAATATTTTAAAAACTAAATTATAATTAATAATTAATGGATAATTATAAATTAATGGCATGGAAATAATAAAAGAAATTTCAAGTGTAATTTGTGGAAACAAGTATATGCAATATGACAAAAATCAGAATCTCATTTTTTTTTTAATTTTAGGGCAAGGTCTACAGGGTGTTCAGGGTCTCACTACTAGATTGGATTCATAGTGATCCACCTGTTTATAGCCTCCCAAAAGCTGGGATTACAGACATGAGCCAACAAACCCAGTCTCATTTGCTGTCTCAACGGACCCTGGAGGCGGGGCCAACACAGAACCTTTTTTTCAATTTGGTACCCATTCATTGTATTTCCTTTCAATTGCCTGGGATGATAATAAAGTCAACAGGATATGCAAATGAACTTGGTTAAGCCAGAAAGCTAAACAGCTCTTCTCACCTCTTGCCCCACCTAAAGCTAAAATGAAACTGGGATCACAGGAGAGCAAGGGAAGCCTGGGGCACAGGAGGACTAGTTGTACCATAAGCATTAATCTCATACTTGTAAATGAAAAGATTTCAGCATATTAGATGAGGAAAATCTGGGTAAAAAGATGAATATTGATAAAATTCAGGGCTGAATGTTGAAATATTGGTTGTAGAATTCTGTTCACAGTTAGAGGCTTTCTGCTTGAGAAATGAATACATTAAAAATAAAATTTCAAAAATTAAATAAGTCATATACTAAAGCTAATAAATAAGAGAACTAAAATCCAATCCCAAATGAATTAGTTGGGTAGCACATATTTGCTCACTGATACCTAATGACAAAGATTTGGAGTCTGACACTAGGAGAAAACAGTTATATAAAACAAATGACAATTTCATCAAACAGAGGGTATCCATCTATCAATTTAGGGAAAACCGAAGGAACAGAGGGCATAGTAAATGATTCTACAACAGCAAAGGAAAAAGAATGTTAGGACCGTGACTAAAGCTGCTTTTAGGAACGAGTTACGGGGCAGAGAGAGCAATGCAGGGAAGTTTGCAGATATCGAGATACATAGGGGCACCTCAACTCTTCAAATTCTATAAATTCCCAATCACTACACAATTAAAAATAAAAAATTAGGGAAATGTATAAACTTAATTTGTTAATTGCTATTAAGAAATTGCTGTTAGCTTTCAAACATGCCTAGTACAGAGTTTATGTTTTTAAGAAGATTATATGTACTATAGAAATATATACTGTAATATTTGTTCCTAAAGGCTGTAATGTATGGAATTTAAAATGATACATGTGTCTCAGTAGGTGGCTAATTGGGCGACACCTCAAGATAATTTAGCTGGCATTTCACAATAAATATATGACACTACTTTATACCATATTGTTTACTTTTCCTTGAAGTTTAAATTTTTCCAATAGCACAATGGTCTTTTAAGGTGCCTTATTTATAGACCCATTGTAAAGTCATTTTCTCCTTTATTTCTCAAATTGTATTCAGGCAGCTAGGGGTCCAACGAGGATATTAATAATTTTTGGCAACAATATTGTTATCACCTAACGTTTATTATGTGTCTGTCTACCCATTCACTATAGTTTTGGTAAGATGCAATCCAAACTAGAAAAGCAATTCTAAAACCTTTTTTAAACAATGAAAGCATTTCCATGAATAAGAATTTTGTATCACATAGACACGAAGTCACAGTCTTTTTGGTGTGGTGGCGCTGTCAGATATTCCGTCTACGTTTTCTATTATTAGAATGAATGTCAACACAGAGGAAAGGATCTTCATGCTGTCACAGGGTGTATACTTAAACTGCATCTGAACACTATTTTTGAGGAAGAAGTGTTCAATGATTTGATCACTTGTCAGAAGCATCTCAGTGAAAGATCTTGCAAAGCCTTCAGGTGTCTTTTCTGTTTTAATCTGGAAAACAATGAACAAAGGCTGCAATCTTTAATGTGGTTCATTGAAACCCAAGTGTTTTGTAAGAATCTTTTTGACCACCAAGAACAATATAGAATTTGTTTTATCTTTGTTCCACCTTCATCAGCCTCCTTGTTAATGTTGCTATTGTATTATTTCATAAGCTTATCCAATGTGATTAGATTGAGGTGAGCTTGGAGGGATTTATATGTAATTGTTTTGTTAAACTTTAAAGGAACTCTGTAATTCAGTTATGTACTAGACAATGCTGATGAATGTGATATGGAGAATATTTTTAAGCAGATGGTATCCACAGTGGTATATCTATAATTTCCCCTAAAATTGCCTTCTGTCATTGATTGAGCCATACTGTAGCTAAATGTGAAGCTTCAAAAACACTGTCTCTAAAAAAGATGTCACAGTATGGTAACTGCTTCCCCCTTGCAGGAATGTTGGCTAAACAAATGAGATAATAGACATGAAAGTCCCTTGAGCACTTTAGAGGTAAGGTGCAAAAAGTCCAGTAGATTATCATACACCTGATTTGGCGTGTGCATAAGAAGATGAATTTGGGAGGAAAGCTTGTTTTCAACATTGTATAAGATTTAGAACTCTTATACTTCTAAATTTTGTAAATATTTTATGAACATATTCTCGTGAGTATTTCATCTTCATAGTGCTATTTTTATCTGATGAAGAACAATATTTTATCTATTTACACGAAGAAAATAAATGTTTTACAAGTAATGATTGAAAATACAGAAAATATTCCTTCTCTTCCAAAGTAATACCTGATTAGTCCTAATACGTATGTTTTTAATTGTCTCGTGCATTTCTGTCTTTTTGGGATGGGTTTTACTATGCAGTTCAGACTGGCCTTGAATTCAATTTGTAGCCCAGGCTGGCCATGCAGCTGCAGTGTTCCTCCTGCCTCAGATTCCTGAACCCTGGCATTACAGGCATGCATCACCACACCCGGTTTATTTAGTAACATTTACTTTCGTGCATTAGTACAATCATTAAAAATTTCATATGTACAGTTCTTTTAAATAAAAGCCCTAAATGATAACCAGAATTTATCAGTTATTGTACAAAGCTGCATTTTGGCATATGGCTATGTGTATAGCAGATTACACTATATTTGTCAATTTAAATTACAGTGAAGATTTTAAGTAACTGAATTACTACCCCAGAGGAAGTGATAAACCTGAAATATGTGACTCTCTTTACTGCCATCCCTGTAGTCTACTTTTTTTGTTAACTTTTCCTCCAATTAAGGAAACAACTCCAATTGAATACTGCATCTTCATTATCTCCTTACACACATGAAATGTTCTCAGACCAATAAATGAAATATAAATATAAACTCTCCTAAGGAGATTTGCATGGAGAACAAAAAAATGAAGTGTTGTCCTGAATCAATAGATAGTTTTTCTTACTTTATGAATAAAATTTAATATCTATATTTAGTGAAATAAATTTAAATGAGAAAAAATAATAGTTATGAAAAATTTCATAGAAGTTATAGTTTAACTCTGAGGCCATTTATTCCAAGGAGTTACGGGAACACAAGAACTCAAGCAGGTCCCATTTAAAGGCCACGGATACATTATCTTGAAATTTCAAATGCTATGATGAGCTTTAATAAATTCAAATGGGGAAAGATTTCTATTTTATTTTATTAATAACATAAAATGTTGGACTGATTGGTATCATCTCAGGAATTTGGAAGACAAAATGCTTTAAATTTCTGAAAGAAAGTTATTTTGAATCTCTATTTCCAGAAATATCAGCTACTAATTAAGGCTGGAAGAAATTATTTGGCCTACTCCCTGCTCACCAGAATATAATTATAGAAGACTCTTGTAGTTTATAGGATTCTCATTATGATTTATGATCAAAAGATCTTCCTTACATAAAAAGTTGATTTTTATTGTCCCATCCATACTGGTAATCTATAATATTTATCCTTATGTCTTTGGCAGTATGTAGGACAGGGAAAAGCTTCCTATTGTCGCTAACTCATTCTTATATATGGACAAGAAAAGAAAATCTGTTCACTTAACTGAAGGTAAAAATGTCCACAGTACCAGGATTCTCCCTGATTTACTTTCATTGTGCTGGACTTAAACCTCAAAATTCCACACTTTCAATACAGATAGTTTAATGAAAGAGTGTCTTTGACCAGCAGTCTGGCGTCATAGACAAATTCCCATGGATTGGAAAATTTATGAGAAGGAAATTTGTATATTCTAGATGCCCACAGGAGAAAGACAGAAAAACATTAAGAAATGTTCTTTAGACCAGAACTGCTGGAGCTTTGTTCATGCCGTAAAATCAAACAAAAAATCAAACCACATAATTAAAGGTTGAAACCTAATGTCGAATGTATGGAGTTGGTCCTGTTGACTATGTCTAAGGAAAGTGTTTCATGTGGCCTACATTATACAATTTGTGAAGGTTAAAAATATACAAAAAAAATTCTGTCCTTTTGAGATCATATCTTTCATACATTTCAGCAGCAATGAAGCTTTATTCTTGCATTATTAACTGTGAGTATTTGTAGCTACTTTATACTACCTGGACTTGAAATGCTATCATGTCATTTCCTAATGTAATTAGCATTTATATTTTGGTCATTTACTGATACAATCATTACCATTGCTCATGCCACTTTGGCATAAATACAGACACCTTCATGATTTTTAAAGTATAAAATCAACATTCAAATAGGATTCTCTTTATTTAAATAGACTTATTAGAAATTTAAAGCAGATGAAGATGGTTCCAATGAAATGAATAAATAATTAAGGCAAATCTCTATACTTGTCAGGAACGCCATATTAAGAATCAGGTGAGGGGAGACAGTATTCTGACAGAGCTGTCATTTTTTTTTTTTAGTTAAGGGTAATGTTAATTTTTTTTTTTAATCTTGATGCTCTTTTCAAGTTTACTTGATCAAACCAAAAGCCCTCCCCAAAAATCTGCCAGATAACTTACACAGGTAATAATCAGAACCTTTAATCACATGTAAAAAAAGAGCCATTCAGTTCTATGTATTGCAAAAATCATCAGCTGGTGGAGAAGGCGGATTTTTGTACTTCAAGCAGTTTTAATCATTGATCAGGCTGTGAAATAAAATAGCAGATTGCATTTTACAAACTGGTCACTAGCAATGCCTCGTCAGCAGACCCAGACAATAATCCCTGAGTGTTGTAGGACCGCAGCCGTTAATAACCTGGCTTGTTAGTTGAAAGCTGGCAAAGTCTCAAGCATTTAAGAGGATTACTGCTATAAACCATATTAATTTTTTTCCCTTAACATTCAAGTCCATGGTGATGAAGAGCTTCTGTAATAGAAATAGTGTAGTCAAATACAAAACAAAAATCCATGCTATTCCTTTTAGGTTGTTGTCAGTTTTTACAAGAGGAAAAAAAAAAAAGAAGTCTGGGTTCATCACATTAAATTTGGATGTTAATTTTAGAGGAAATAATTTTAATTGCAAATCCTCAAAAACAAAATAAGACATGATTTTAGAAAAATATGCCAGTAGAATTCATTTCTATTAAGATTTGTTGAAACATTTTTTAAATTGACTCCTCTCACTTATATGGAAAGAATTAGGCAAAAAGCCCAACAAAATCAAAGCTACCAACTCTTGACCTCAAACATATTTATCAGGCTCGTGTGATACGCAGAGCTGAAGGAGTAGGGACTCTGGGGCAGATTATGGCCATGTGAATTCTGATTGTATCACTTCATGCTACCAGCATGTCAGTTCTAACCCTAACTATAACCTGACCTTAACCTCAAAGTCTTCAGTAAATTTGATGACCTCACTTTACCTCAATTCCCTCTCCTGTAAATTGGAGATGATATTAGCACCTAGCTCATATGTTTGTTCTGAAAATTTCATGATATAATATTTTAATTTTTGTGTATGTTAGTTTGTTTTGTTTTATCTTTTTGAGACAGGGTCTCATTATGCAGTTCAGGCTGACCTTGAGTTTACTTTGTAGCCTAAGCTGGTCTTGAACTCAAAATGATCCTCCTGCCTCAGCTACCCAAATGCTGGGATTACAGGTTTGAGCCACTACACCCAGCTTAATATCTGAATAGCTCTTAAAACAATGCCTCCCAAAAGTAACATTAAGTTCACAATTTTTAAATGTAAGAATGAAATTAATGTCAATTGGAGGTATAATGAGATAAGATTTAGGATGTTAGTCATGGTATTTTAATATACAAATCTATATTAAAAATACTCAAACAGCAGGTGTTTCAAAAAATGCTTCTATAAAAATTTTACTTTAAATGTTGCTTATACAGGCATAGAAAAATTGTAACAATTACATCTTTTAGAATTTTTGAAAATGTGTGCTTAGGTAATAGGAATGTTTTTAAGAGAAAGTATTATATATACCCAATATTAAGGCTTCAATGAATAGAACATTATTTTTGGAAGAATCAGACTCTTAAAAGATGAAAATAACAAGGACATTTCACATAAAAATGCGGAAGCACCACTCCGAAATTTGTTAATATGAGATCTTGCAGATTTTTAACTCAGGTATTATGTGATTGACTATGAATTTGTATTTTAACATGAGTCACAGAACTACATGAGCCTGGAATACAGTTGTAAAGACACAATGCTGTTTAATATTGCTGCTGCAGAAACCATGAGTATTTTTGCTGTCTTATTCAAGTTCAAAAAATAACATGTAATTTAAAGAAATAAGGGTACATCATTTCCTTACCCTTTGTCTCTTTTTTAAAGAGCACACTAAACAAGGGTACTAATTAAAGAGTGCACACACACACACACACACACACACACTTATTGTTAATGTTCCTGGACTATATTTTAACCACATCATTATGAAATGTTTTGGTGAGAGGACAGCTAAAATAAGATTATGTATTTTACTAAGTACATGGCAAGAGAAAATCTTGATATGTGTGAACCATGCTGTATCAGACTTTAGTTTACTCTTTTATACTGTAGAGTACCATGGTTATAATTAAGCTACCTGGTGAGTCATTTTTTTGTAAAGTACAAGTATGTTTTTTTCCGTGCAGGGTCTCACTACACAACTCAGAGCCTAGGGAGTGATTTCTGCTCCCTAGTGCTGGGATTACAGGTGTGTGCCACCACACCTGGACTCCATAGTCAGCTCAGGATGCCCGGGGGTTGGGGGTATATGGCATGCGGTGCCAGAGATCGAACCCAGGCCCCTGTGCTTACCTAAGCAAGTGC
Source organism: Tympanoctomys barrerae (assembly GCA_002564285.1). Lineage (NCBI taxonomy): Eukaryota > Metazoa > Chordata > Mammalia > Rodentia > Octodontidae > Tympanoctomys > Tympanoctomys barrerae. Next base: position 10,474 of record NDGN011410223.1, read on the forward strand.
TTAGTCCACTGAGCTATACTGCCAGCCCTGGTTAGTCATTCTTTTAAAATCACGTTCAATTCAAATCAAATCATATATCTTATTCAAATTTGGAACTGGTAAATTTTCGGGGATAATATAAGAAGGAATTGAAGAAATGATTAAAACTGTGTCCAAAGCAATAATACCAATGGGCTGAAGGCACCAGAAGATGACAAAAGTGAGGAAATGTCAGGGAATATTTATACTATGCTTTGTTCTTATTCATGTTTTTTGCAAGAGTGAATGAGCACATAGTGGTAAGAAGTTCCTATGTATTTGTAGTTATTTTATAAAGCTGCATAATGGTTTGTGACATTGTTTGATCAATATAATAATCACAAATGCCACAAAGACTAATTTAGTGTATTGGATAAGAAGATGTCGAAAACAGGGTTTCCTGGGCCCTATAATCTCTGCACCACTTTACTAAGGACCTTGCTAAAGTTATGCTAACTGACTGTTTCCTTAACTATATAAAAATAATTTCAAGATCCTTTTCAAATGTCATTTTCATTTTTGCTGTCCAAATAATTGTGTCCACTGCCCTTGATCAATGGCATTTGATCATTGTAGAGATGTAGACAGTTGGCTTCTGTTCTCACAGCCAACTAGTTCCCTGTGTGATCAGTTTGCCACAAGTTAAATACATGTGTGGGGCCAGCCAAATAACTAAGTGGACTAAAGCACCCGCAAGCAGACACATGGGCTGGAGGTTTGATCCCCAGGCCTGCAATGCTGGCCTGGCCCCCAAGGCATGCTGACATGGCAAATGAGACTGGGAGTGGTGCTGTGCACCTGTAATCCCAGCTCTTGGATCACTATGAGTCTGATCGAGTAGTGAGACCCTGAACACCCTGTCAACCCTTCCCTAAAATACAAAAATGAATAAATAAAATATATACATACATACATGTGTGGACATATATTAGGTCCAATTCACCTACCCTACACTGAATTATTTCAATACAGCTTCACAGCAGCCTTAAGAATAAAAGTATTTGTTGTTATCTGTCTTGTTTGTTAGTTAAAAAGAATGAATCTCTGAGAGAGAGAATAATCTGTTCAAGGTTGCATAGATCATAACTGACAAAGCATAGGCCTCAGCCCAGGACTCCTAAAATAGAAGCCTTCCCTAACTACAGGTGTCTCAATGAGACGTAAGATCAGTAGAGTATGGGATCAATTTTCAATTGGGAATTTAAAAAGTGAAGTTGTTAAATTGGCACAATTTCATGTCAATCTTTGAAAGCAATGGAAATTACAGTATGTATTCCATTTATCCAAATAAGTCTCATTTGAAAATGTTCCATACAATCTTTTGTCATAACTCACACAATGAGTGTCAACTTTTAGCACACACCCTTGTACATCTAATTCATTGTTTTGTGTATATGCACATACATTTGAAGACTTCTTTCATGATTTCATATAGAAGAGGTAATAAAATTCTGAATCTACTTCTCATATCAGCACCAATAAGCTTTACCTACTATGTTGCTAGCTTTATTTAAGAATCAATTTAAATTTCACTCCAGGACAATGATTCCTTAACTTTGAGTTCCTTCTTCATTTCTGCCTTTGCTCCTATACACTTAATTCACATCACTGGGCTGGGGAGATAGCTCGGCTGTCTCAGCACCTGCCTGACAAGTTCAAGTACCCTGGTTTGATCCCTGGTATCACATGCCATGCAAGAGCCCAGGGACCACCTTGGTGGCCCCAAAACTGGATGTGGTGGAGCAGGCCTGTAATCCCAGTGCTGGGAAGGCTGAAACAAGAGGATCACTACAAGTCTGAGTTGCCCAGTAAGACCGTGTACCAAGCAAAGAAATGAAGGATTAAAAAAATTAATTCACATCTCTGTATTTGAACTTTCTCCACTGTCCCATAATTAAAATTTAAGCATTCTTCTACAAGATTGTAACCAACAGGAGGACAGCTATAACAGCTTCCCAACATGAAGAACACATTCCAAAAGAGCTGTAAGGGGCCAGCGAGGTAGCTCAGTGGATTAAAGTGCCTGCTTAGGCCGACCCAGGGACCAGGGTTTGATCCCTGGCTCACTGTGCTGGCTCTGGCCCCAGGGCGCACTGAGATGGTGATTGAGACTGGGCGTGATGGTGCATGCCTGTAATCCCAGCATTTGGGAAGCTACAAAATAGCAAGATCACTATGAGTTCAATCTGTGTAGTGAGAGCCTGTAGACCCTGTACTAAATACAAAAAAAAAAAAGAGCAGAATGCATAAACAAATGATTAAATAAGTAATTAAAAAGTACTTCTATAGTAGATAAAGTGATCCTTATATCACTGTGATTATTGTAAATGTTCATGTAATATTTTGTGTTGATGACTTGATTCTTCAGTTTTGTGATTTCTAAATAGTGTTGTGGTTACATTTTACCAAAAACAACTCTTCAAAGACACCAAGTTTTATGACCTTGGTGATCCAGTATAGTATGTTTTAAAATTTGTCTAGTAGTACCATGCAATATATGTGCACCCACGTTTACAGCAACACAGTTAACCATAGCTAAATCTTAGAAGGAACCCAGACGCCCATCACCTGAGGAATGAATAAAAAAGATGTGGTATTTTTTACAAATGGAGTATTATTCAGCTATAAAATAGGACAAATTTGAGTCTTTTGTCAGTAGGTGGATGCAGCTAGGGACTATATTGATAAGGGAATAAGTGAATCAGATCCACATATGCAAACATCCTATTATCTCGCTAGAGTGAGAACCTGATAGAGTAATGAAAATCTAAAGGGTAAAACAGACACTGTGAAAGGAAAGAAATTGTCAATGGGGAGGAGAAGCTGGGATGAGGAAGAGGACAAATGAAAGAAGGGAAGAAAAGTTGTATTTAGGTATATATGCAAAGTAGTTTGGATAATTTTGTTGTCAATTTCTGCTGGTCTTTTGAAAGGAGCAGTTAAAGCTTAATTTTTTTCTTTTACTTCAATTTTTTCTTCATCTTTTGAATTTCTTGTAATTTCTTTGTGATTGTTTTGTTCTTCTTTGAATAAATCTTAACATGTTTATATCTGGTAATCTGAACAACTAATTGGAAGACAGCATCATGTAATGCAGCAACCACTGTTGAATTCCTATAATTTTGTTTAGTGAAATACTGTATCATTTCTAACACTGTGTTTTTTCACTATGTTGTATTCTTTAAAAAAATTTTAAAAAGTATTGTATAATATGAGAAACCAGAGGTCCTTAAATAGTTGATTATAAAATTCAAACAAGGAAAATATAACTTGAAACTCACAGTTTTCAGGGCTGAAAAGCAAGGGAGTGCTAAAGGTAAAATACATAAATGAAATTAAAAGGAGCCTAAGAATGTGTGAAGGGATCATAGCCATCAACTCAAAAGACCTCCAAAAGACACCATTAGACTAGGATCAGGGCCAGGGAATTAGCTCAGTAGAATAATTGCTTGCCTGGCAAGTGCAAGGGCCTGAGTTCAATCCCTGGTTCTGCCACAAAAAATCAAAACAAAACAAAACAAAACAAAACAAAAAAAACTACTAGAGTCATGGGGAAAAGTTCTATAATTTAGTATTCCTTAAATTAAGTGATACCTTAGCTGCTGTCTGGTAATTTCCTGTATATTCAATTTCAGTGAAGAATCTGTCATACAAAGTTATTATAATATTTGGAATTTATAATTTTCTTCATAGGTTTCCATGTAATTTCAAAGGACAAAATAAAATATGTATGTAAGAAATACATATAATTTTTGGATAATTAATATTTTGTCTTAATTATTATTTAATTATTTTACTAGAAATGCTCTTCATGAGAATTGTGATGTGACAAGCAGGGAGCTACATGAAGCAGTAAACCTTGTTGAGTAAACCTTGTTGAGTAATTTTATTTTATTCTAACCTTGGATAGAATTTTTAACATATAATTTATAATTCACAATTTTCAAAATGCCCTGAAAATTTCTTGACATTAGTGGAATCTATTGCTTTCCAAAAAATTTTCAAAATGTCAGTGAGTTAACAAAAGCCAAATGCACATAAGTAGCAAGCTATTTTAGCTAATCCACCCTTTTTAAACAATTTCAGTGGCATGTGGTTCACTAAATTTTGGTTCACTAATTTGTTTTTATACTCATCTCTGCTGAAGATTTCTTTATGTTGAATAAGCTGTGTCACCTATGCCAGATATTTATGAACAAATATTTATGATAAAAATTACAGAAAAAAGAAAATAAATAAAAAATAAAAATTACAGAAAAAGATTTTAAAGTTATGGCAGGACTTGTTCGCAATCCACTTGTTTTTTCTTAGCTCAGAATTGTTGCAAAAATTTCATACTTTGTAGAACGGAGAATAGTAATTATTACCATTAGAAACTGGTAAAATGACCAATTCCAAGCTTTTAGCTTTGGATAAAACTGGGTTCAAATATTGTCATAGGCCTTTATTATTGATACAACTTTGAAAAAAAATTTAATGTATTTAGTACAGGGTCTACAAGGGCTCACTACATAGATCAGGCTTTTAGTGATGCTCTTGGTTTCAGCCTCCCAAGCACTGGGATTACAGGTGTGAGTCACCATGCTCAGTCTCAGTTGCTGTCTCAGTGCGCCCGCAAGGTGGGGCCAGCACAGCACCCTGGGGATTGAACCTGGCCCCTGCACTCTGCCTAACTAAGTGCTTTAATCTGCTGAGCTATCTGGCAGGCCCTAGAACATTTTTTAATGCTTCTGGATTTTAGTTTCAACAAATCTGAACTTTTGCTTGTTTTATTCACTTATCTTTCTTTCAAATACTTCTTTATTTTCCACAGTATTATTCAAAGAGTAGGATTTAGAACAGCAACATCATCAACCAAAACTTGGAAGCATTGTAAACTTGGTAACCCCACCCTAAGCCACCAAATCAAGCAGTGAGGTGAAGGCGGGCAATGCATGACTTACTAAATCCTCCAAATAATTGGGATGCTGACCAAGTTTGAGATACACTGGTTTACATCATAAGATTGTTTCGATGCAACTTTCAATAGATGGTTTTAGTGGATCAAAACTAAAATGCACCTAAAATCATTTTTTTTTAAATTCTTATTTTAAAATAAAGCTTCCAATTGATAGTTGAAGAATTATTCTAAATGTTTTCCAGAAAAGATGTGCTCCTTGTCTATCTAGTCTCAACAGAATGACAATTTTGAACGTTATTCATTTTTGGTATAAAAATTTCTATGCCTCCCCCACCAACAGGTTCTCATCTCTTGAAATCTAGATCGGTAGTGGAAGAGTGGACTTTGAAACTAGAGGAGCGATATAAGAACTGGGGTCGTGTCACCAGCTACGTGGCTTTGATAAGTTGGTTACTTGACCACACCATTATTTCTTCATTTGTGGCTAATATGAGCAATATTCATCTTGTGACAATTGTGCTTTGTAATTCCTGTGACAGTAGCGTGTTGTATGAGAATCTGTCAGTAACATTTTTTCATTCTTTTACCTATTTTTATTTCGGAGAATTCCAAGACACAGTTGGCTATTTCTCACTTCAATTTGTTAAATAGCATAGAAATTGCAAAAGTTTCCAAAATTTTATCAAAGACTACAACACTTCACCCTGAAAATTCCCTGAATACTCTACTGATCACTATTCTGAGCACTTTGGTGGAACTTGGATCAATTTAGATTAAAAACGTTAAGTAAAATGGAGACCAGGTGTTTGTGTAAGTGTGCCCTTGGTTAACTCAAGTATAAGAGTCTAGCATGATGTATATTTCTTTTTTTATTTTTTTAATTTATTTTTTAAATTAATTAAAAAATAGACACCATACGAAATTTCACTAAACAAAATGATAGGAATTTAACAATGGTTGTTATAGTGAATATTGTTGTCTTCAAATTAGTTGTTCAGATTACTAGACATAATTATGAAAAATTGGTCAGAAAAGTATAAAATGTTAGAAGGGAGTGGGAGAAGAAGACTAAGCATTAACTGTTCCTTTCAATAGACCAGAAGGAATCAGTACAATTAACCAAGCTATCCTATGTGTATACATATGTATTTCTTTTTCCATTTCTTCTTTCTTTTTTCTATTTCCTCACCTCAGTTGTTCCTTCCCTTTGAACAGTTTATTTTCTTTTTACAGTAACTGCACAACCTTTCAGATTTTATTTATTCTGCCAAGTTCTTACACTATGGAGACAATATTATGTTTACACAAATAGGTCTGATTTATTTCACTTATGAGTGTATTCTCTAGTTGCATCCATTTATCTGTAAAAGCCTTGAGTTTATTTTTTTTTTATGTCTGAGTAACACTCCATAATAGAAAAATACCACATTTCTTCAATCCCTTCCTTAGTTGATGAGCATTCAGATTAGAGGTCCTACTCAACCTAGGTATTCCGATTCTGGGTATTTTTCAAGAAAAATTGAAAACACCAAACCCCAGCAATATGAATACATACATGTGTATTGCAGCTGAATTTTGTCACAGATAAATCTGTGATATATATTTCTGCCTCCCACAATGTCAGTGGTGTCCTGTCCTCTGTAGTTTCTTCACACGTATTTGTTGAGAGTGATGAATGAAAGATACTTTATGTACCTTTGATTTTCCTAATTTGTTGTTACATATATTCTGAAATATATGACACTTTGTAAATGTTCTCATATGTATCTTAAAATCTTCTTCATCATAAAATAAAATACGCATATTTATTGCTGCTTCTTTATCTTCTTATTTTCAAGAACACACAATGCCTATATAATGTCTGTTAGTAGCTTTACAATGGAAAGGTTAATAAATGCAGTCTTTCTTTCAGCACTCAAAATCAAATCTTTCACAGTATACTGATCAATATCCCATAAAGACACATTTCAAATACAATTGAAGTATTCTTTTGTCCAGAATCTAACTTTAGAATTCATTGATAATCCCATTTAAAATAACATTAAATAAAACACAAATCATAAGTGATAGGGTTGAATATTGGTAGATATCGACTTATCATGTAACCTTCACTTCTAAGTTAGAGGCCAAATCTGATTCTATCTGTTGACTATGATATATCACGCAAACATATTTTATCTAAAATTATATTTAAGAGCCTAGGAGATGGCATAGTAGGATAAGCACTTCCCTGGCAAGTGCAAGGGCCTGAGTTCAATCCCCAGTTCTGCCAAACAAACAAACAAACA
>NDGN011410242.1:0-16936 GCA_002564285.1 Tympanoctomys barrerae
GGGCTGGCTGGCATGTGGTGCTGGGGGATTGAACTGCGGTCCCTGTGCTTTGCTACGCTTGTTTTAACTAGGTGCTTTAGACCACTGAGCCATCTCACCAGCCTATTTCTCATTCTATAGAAGTTTCAGTCCATAGTTGGCTGGCTCCGAGACAGGACAGTGTAGCAGAGGACATGGTGGGGGAGGGATGCCCATCGCTTCCTCCAGGGCTGATGGTCGAGGATTACAGCAGTGTACTCGAAACCCCTCTGAACAAGACAGGTTGCAACCTCTTGGTCTTTGTTCAGCTACCTGATGTCAGAGTAGAGGCAGGAGAGGCAAGAGGAAGTAAAACTCAGCTTGCTTCTTGCTTGATGTGATTCTCTGGCCCCTGGAGAAGGCATGCTGCTGTGGCCGCATAGACAGGTTTGCATGTGATGTTGAGCAGTCCCTGGCTTTCATGAGCCTTGGTTTTCACTTAAATGTCCTCATCCTTTTTTGTAGGTTGTCGTCAGTGTGGGGACAGTGTGCTTATCACCTGTTGTGTTCTCAGCACTTCCTGTGTCTCATGGTAGTTAGTGTCATGGTAGAACTGCCTCATGGTAGTTAGTGTCCTGGTGCTGGGCTTCAAGCTTATACCTAGGAAGACCAGTAGTACCTTGCCTAAAGGCATGGAGCTACACAGGGCAGTGGTGGGCCTCAGTCTAGAGCTCTCAGCTGTGACTCTAAAGAACCTCTCTATGTGTAAAAGGGGTCCTTCTTAGCCCCTCTTTGGACACCTTCCTGAATTTCTTCTGACACCCATCAATAGGAATCTCCACTTCATATTGCTACCCCGCCAACTCTATGTGTGAACTGAGGCAGGATCCCATATCCTGGTCCCTGCGAATGATACTTATGCTTTTCTCAGGCCAGAAGAGAATTTCCCAAATGTTTTTCTCTCTGAACGTATTTCTATGCAGTGTCAGGTTCCCTATTGAAAATTAATTATTGTTAGCTGTTTAACCATAAATAATAATTTCAATGCATCTCTACTTATCTTTCCAGATCTTTTGTCTCTTTATCTTTCAGTATTTTTTTTATCAGACTTAAATTAATTCTTCTTAGGTTCTTAAAATAGAGTTAGTTAAAAATCATCTACGTTGTAATTTTCCAAAGGTTTTAACAAGTTCTACTTAAACTGAAAGCTATAAATTGATGTAAGTAAGTGAAAATATGATTCACTTCCAAGGGTGGTTGCTCAGAGATTATGGAAACATTGCAATTTCAGCCACTGGAGGCAACAAATGGAGCCCCAACTGGAGCCTCAACAAATGGTCAAGTTATGTTCTTCCCAGGAGAAGTGTATCTAGAGCCCTAGAATTGAGGCGAAGCCACCAGATGTCTTCCTTCTGGTTTGGCCTTCCCTTCAGGTAGAGGCAGGGAAGTGAGGAAAATGAGCAGTTATGTGGTGATCTGCTTATGGCTCCTCCATCCAACTCCAGGCTGGTCTGCACAAAAGCTATAGCTATGGACACTTGGGTCTATGCTGGGTGGTGGGCAGCTGTTTGTTGACCTCTCCCATTTCCCTTTCATACAGAGAGGCCACTCCTTAATAATTTCAACTCCACTGGTTTTTCCCAGCTCCAGATCCACAGCCTTTATTAGTTCTGTTTCTGAAGCATTTCACTCACATAAAAATTTCCAACCTGTGACAGCCTGTTACTATTTATCAGGGATATGGATTCTTGTTGCTGGGTTAAGGGTAAGACAGCTGTCAACACTGTGGGACCAATTATAGAAAGCTACAGAAAGAATACCACAAAACCCCAACCAAGCAGAGCCCCAACTCCAAACCCTGTAGCTTGAAAGAAGACTTCCAAAGCTTAAGCTTTAGTAAGGTGCTGTCCTAAAATGGAAATGAGTATAAAGCTCATATGAGCCGTGTACTAACTGGGGAATACATTTCAATGCCCCGGGTTTTGTTTTCTTTTGAGACAGGGTCTCATCATGTATCACCGCCTGGTGTCAAATTCTCAGTAGCTCTCTTGCCTCAGCCTCTGAGTGTTGGGATCACAGGTGTCACCTCCACACCTGGCTTGCCCTTGATTTTGTAAAGACAACATAAAAATTAGCTGGTGTGACCAGTGTGACTTCCTGTCTGAAAGGTGAGCTTATATCTTGCACTTAATACACAGATGATGACAGTGTTGAAGAGAAGATCCATAGAGGCTGTGCAGGAGGGTGCTGTACTTATATTACCTGTAGTCAGTGCTTTCTGGAGCCCAGTGGGGTGAGATTGCTTCATTCCTCATGTTCACCTCTCCCAGTGACTATGTCTGAGTCTCTCATGTTGGGCCAGAAGGAGGGGGAGCCATAGAATTTGTGTTTCATCTCGCTGCCACGAAAAGCTGCATTCTTGTTGGCATGGCAGGGATTCAGTGGTGTTTGTCTCGATGTTGTGGATTCTTTTAGGCCCTGCTCACCCCTATTCATCTCTACCCTACTTCCTACCCCTGCCCCCGCCCCATGACAGGGGGTCTTCCCTTTGGTGTGCCTGTGCCTTTGCAGTGATTGTCTGCACTCCAGAGAGGCTGATGTCATCTTTAGCTATCCCCAGACAAGGGCTCATCCAGCATGTAGGAGACTCTGAGGCAGGACCTGGTATCCAGTGTGCAGAGAGGTCAGCTCAGACTGGGCTTCAATCTGGCCATCTCCCCTTTGGCTTCTGTCAGCTATGGATGGAGGATCCTTGGCTCCACCACCTTCCATCTTGGGGTGTCTTGTGCTAAGCTCTGTGTGGTCCCAGATTTGCAGAGGGAATGGATGTCCCTTCCCCTTTCCCTGGGCAAAAGCACAGCCCCTCCACAAACATCCTACTCCCCAGTCCCTCTCACCATTTGTCATCTGGTCTTTGACTTCTGAGGTCAAATTCCCCTAACTGGTTCATGAACATTACCTTTGCCATTCTTCTTTGGTGTTTATTATTTCTAAACTGAGATAGAAAAATTGCTCAATTTTCATTGTGGTAATAAGTAATGAGGAGGACACACTTTTGTAGGCCATATGTCCTACCTGGTCAAGACCAAGCTCTGTGTGGGTAGAATTGCTGCCAGGGCCTTTGGTGGGGAATCCCTCCTGGAGGGGTCCTGTCTTGCAGTCCTGCACCTGTAGCCCTGTGGTAAGGCCTGAGTGGGACAGCTGGCTGCTAATTGCACAGCAGAAGGCAATTTCTCTTACTTGGTTACAAGAACAGAACAGGTTTTTTTTGGTCAGATATGGAAAGTGGGCAGCTGGGCCAGCAGGGGCCCAGCTAGCTGCCATCAGCATAGACAGGTACATTGTCCCCACTGTCCTCTGGGCTTCTGGGACTGGCCAACAAGGCTGGGGACAGCAGTCTTCAGAAAGCAGTTCTTGTTGTGATTTACTCTTTGGGCACCTTGTGCCTGTGTGCAGGGGTCTATATCCCTATACCAAATGGGCTTTTCTGAAAGAACCTCCTACTCTCTTGCTCACAGATCATCCCAAGCAAATGGCCCGGGCCATACCTGGCCCTTGGTGGCTCATGCTATGGCCTGCACAGCTCTGTGCCAGGCAGGCTATTTACGTGCCCCAGAGTGGTGACTGTGAGATCCACAGGTAAGCACAAGGGCTGGGCCTCCTTATGGGACCTCCTCAGCAGCCTTGAGGGCATCTTCCAGGTGAATTAAGGTAAACTCCAAAACTAACCAATGTACTGTTGTGTGTGCAGGAGGCAGAGTGAAGTGCCTTTCATTGTCCTTTTCCATTTTCTCTGTCTCAAATGATTTGCTTTTGGGGAGGTGTGACTTTAGGAAATATGGAAAAGCAAAAGGTGACATTTGGTGTAATTCTCCATGCAGCATAAAGACTCTAAAGGGGAGGAGTGGAGACAGGAAAAGTAAAGGCATAAATCAATGAAGGAGAGCATTAGTCACTTGGTTCCATATTTCTTCCCTCAGCAATGAGAGGTGCTCTTTAAAGCTTGAATCAGGAAATGAAGAGGCAAAATGAGGAGGATTAAAAAGGCCTTTGGCCAAGAGTATCTCAGCAGGACAAAAAACATCCTGTGAAATACACCTATCACCACCCTGTAACAGAGTTGCCACAGAGCCCAGGGACCAGGACATGGTGGAACCAGGCCTGAGGTGTGGTCTGTGACTTGTGAGTCCATGGGATGAAGGAGGGACAGTAGGCAGCCCTCCTTGGTATAGTCTTAGTGACAGACCACCACCATCCTTGTCACACATGGACCCAGGAGTCCTCAGGGGCCAGTGCCCCTGTCCCTCCACAGAGGGCTTCCGGAGAGTGGTTTACAATGACAAGTACATGCTTGCAGTCGATCAGCTGCCACTGAGCCACTGCTGGCCCATCTGGGTGCAGTACTCGGCGATACAGGCCAGGTGACTGATCGTGGTGGGGGACCCATGTGTGTGTTTCCTCATTTCAAACCAGACACCTGCTGAAACTGGGGTTCTCCTTTCAAGGGCCCGCAGGCGACAGTCACTCTTCTGCAGCAGTCACTCTTCCCGGAAGCACTGAGAGCTCATCTCTTCTCTCCTGGCTTCTATCCAGTCTGCACGGGACAGAGGCTGAAGTGGGGCCCTCACTTCCCAGCTGCAGGCTGCTCTCTCCAGAATAATGCAGAGCTTCCTGGGGAGCAACGGGAAACCTTGGGCACCTGGCTGTAGAACGTTGGCCTTCAAGTGGGGAGAGAACAAAGCCAGCTTGGATTTTCACCTGATTAGATAATGCCACTGATACGCGCAGCAGTAAACACTTCTGCAGTGCCTACTGCCAGCAGCTAGGCTTTATGTAAACTCCTTTGATTCTCACAGATCCCTAGGAAGTAGACGTTATCGCCCCTCCTGCTTTATAAGTAAAGATTGGGGTACAGAGAGCTCAGTGTCCTGCCTGAGGGCTGAGGGCAGAGGAACAGGGTCAAGTCCAGCAGTTGGGCTCCAGAACCTTGGCTCCTAATCAACCCCTAATAGTCAATCAGATTAGTGATATAAAATTCAAATGAGCCTGTGTGTGAAAGTTAAACAGCCTCTGAACTATGGAACAGTTACCCCTTAGCACTCCCCTTTTGGTATCTTTGGGGTGAATGTGATGGGCACAATCTCATACCTTTGTCTGAAGTAGCTTTAGAGTGCGAAAAAGCTCAGGTGTGACGTGTCCTGACATGCACTTTCATTTTCCATTGCTATGCAACAACACAACAAACAACCTGGACACAAGTGGCCCACATCTGTGATCACCCAAGACCCAGGGGCCGGTGCCCTGTGCAGGTCAGTGGGGTGCCCTCCCTAGGGTCACCACAAGCTGCCATCAGGGGCAGCAGGGTTTTGGTTTGGCCATGGCTGGGTCCTCTCTGGTCACGTGAGGCAGCCTGTACTTCCCTGTGGGCAGTTGGCAGCAGGTGTTTGCTTCCTTCCTGGCCAGCAGGAGTATCTCTCTGGCTTAGGATTCTCTGCTCAGCTAGGACAGAGTGACAGTCCTATCCATCCCATTGTCGCATGATGCAGCCTAACGGAGGAGGTGACCATCCATCATTTTCATAGGCCCCACCCATACTCTAGGGGCCCATCACACTGGGCACACTGGGTGTGTGCCTAGGGCCATCTTGGAATTTAGCCTAGTATAGTGCTGTGGCCTTGAAGCTCAAGAGGTCTGCACTAGGCTGGGTGAGTCTTAAGTGGAATTGTGATACGAGTTACTAACAAGTGTGGGCACAGCCTACACGCATACATGAACTCCTTTGCTAATGCTGCAGGACCTGGAGCTTTTCTGCAAGGGGCTTTGCTGCCTTAGGAATAATCGAGACCACCAAATGCTCCATGGAGATGATCCTCAGACAGGTCCTGGATCTGATGCAGCGTCTGCTCATGGCTTAATGGCTTAACCCACTTCTTAGACGCCCCACTCATGGGGCTGGGTGGTGAACGTTTCTTACTCCGAGCAGGGTTGCTCTTTGAGATAATGTTCTCATTGTTTCTGTTTCTCTAAGCCTTTGGCAGTTGTTCTATTTCTGCATGGTGTGGGCAAAGTCTGTGTTGCAAGGTGCTGGTTTAATTCCTATCGTATCTCTGTCCTTTTCTGGGAGAATTTAAATCTCTGATTGAGTCATTGGGAATTACCATCAGGGGCTCCAGGGTCAGCTTGGAACAATGAACAGACGCTACGAGACCTCAAGATACAGGGCCCAGGGCCCCATCCTGACTGAGCAGCACTGCATGTGCCAGCCAGGAGTTTTGTTTGTGAAGCTGAAACTCAGAGGAGAAGTGTGGGAAAATGAGGCCACCATAACTGGATGCATGGGGGGGGGGGCTTTGAAGCCTTAGGTGTTGAAACAATCAACATCGAGTACTGATGGGAGATGCTTTTATTGATAAAGTGCTATTAGTTCAGGCCAAGATTGTGTGTACTTTTGTTTTCATGAATATGAAAATAAAAAATGCTTGTATCCTAAGTGTGCAAAGTGATGAATTGGTGGGAAGTACTTTGGTTTGTGCACCGTGGTTCGGCTAAGAACTGTGTCCTTGGCAGTCTAGGCTGCAGGCAGAGACTCCTCAGAAATACATATTTGATGACAATGGAGTGTTTATTATGAAAAACATAATATATGCTAATTGTCAAAAATGAAGTGGGAAGAACAGAATACAGTTAAAAATACCTACAGGTCCCCACACCTAGAAATAACAACTGTTAAGTTTGGACATATAAATGGATCATATATATATAGTCTCACAAACTTAATGCCTTAACAGTTCTGGGTGCAAACCCAGTTGGCTGAGAACCAGATCCAATTCAGTGGGTAGGTTCAGTGTTGACCTTATAGAAGAGAAAGGGATTAAGGGAGAGGAGGGAAATGGGCAAGAAGCAGCAAGACATATCATGTACAGCTACAAATTCTCTGTGATGAATGTGATCATTATGTATATCAAAAGTATGCCAATAAAGTTAATTTTTAAAAAAATATTAACCTTATGGGGAAATTTGGTTTGGTTCTCATCCAACTGAGTTTGTGACCAGAATCATGGAATTAAGTTTGTGAACCAGGGTGTGTGTGTGTGTGTTGTATGTGTATGTTTTTACACTAAACACATACGACACCTACAGACTATAATTTGGTCTCATTTTAAAGCACTTTCTAGGTGTGTAGTTTTTCACACATTATGAAGATCCTTCAGAAGGTTACGGTACAGTGGTCACGAGCGTGGGCTCTGGGGTTGAGACACCCGCATGTGAAGGGTACTGGCTGAGTACTGCCTCGGCAGCTGTATCTTGGGCCACTTCTTTGCTCTCTGTTAAATAAGGACAATATCATAGCTCCCAGGATTATAGGAAGATTAAATGCCTTAATGTATTTCTAAGTTGCTTAGCATACAGCCTGCCACATAGCTGAGCTAAATAGCTTTTGCCTTTGTTAATGGTTTTTGTATAATTCAACTTTCTTTTTTTAAAATCACATTTTATAGGTACATTTTAGATATGCATTTGGTCACATTCATCATAGAGAATTTATTCCTGAACATGATAGAATTGATTTTTCCGCATTCCCCTCCCTTCCCTTCAACCTCTCTTCTCTGCCCCATTTATCAAGGCTTCATTTCCATTTTTCCTTTTTTTTTCACTTTAAAAAATCTTCTGCCTTCTTTCCTTTCCCTATCCCCTCTCCCTTGTTCCCCTCTGCATTTAAACATTTTCTTCTTACTTCACAATACCTAATGTACATTTTGGTCCTTATTTGCACTTTTGATTTCTCACATGAGAGATAGCATGGCATTTTGCACACGTCTGATCTGTTTCATTTAACAGTATGCCCTCAGAGTACATCCATTTGCCTAGGAATGTCTCAGATTTATCCTTATTTAGGGCAGAGTAGTACTCCATCATGTGCAAAACACATCCGATTTGGCTATTACAAACTGCACCGCTATAAGCACGGGAGCGCATATATTGTTGTGGTGTGATGCTTTTAATTCTTTTGGGAAGATGCAAGTAAAGGAATAGCTAGGTCAAATGGAACTTGTAGTCTTAGTCTTTTGAGGAATCTCCATACTGATTTCCATAGTAGTTCACCAGTTTACATGCCCAACAGTGGAGAAGGGTTCCTTTTTCCCCACAGCCTTACCAGCATTTGTTATTGGTTGATTTGTTTTTCTTTCTTTTCTATTTTTTATGTATTTGTTACAGGGTTTCATTATGCAGCTCAGACTTGTAGTGATCCTCCTGTTTTCAGCCTCCCCATTGCTTGGGATTACAGGTGTGTGCCACCATGCCTGCACTGCATGGCTGGTTCAGTGTGCCCTAGGGCTGGGGGGCCCGTGCAGCATGCGGGACCAGGGATCGAACCTGGGTCCCTGTGCTTGCCAAAGCAGGCACTTAGTCTGCTGAGCTATCTTGCTGGCCCTATTGGTTGATTTCTTTGTGCTAATTATTCTTTCTGGTGTCAGATGGAATCTCAGCAATGTTTTAATTTGCATCTCTCAATGATCAAGATGTTGAACATCTTTTCATGTATTTATTTACTGTTTTTGCTTTTTCATCTTAGAAGTGTGTATTCATCTCAGGTGCCCATCTTTGGACTGGGGCTTTAAATTTGGGAGATCTGATTTTTTTTTTTTTAAGTTCAGGTTTAATTGCAGCATTGACACTTGTGATAAATAAGTGGGTTTGGGTTACAGCGTGGGTGCTAGTCGCTAAAAGGTTCCTCATCTCTGGCCTAGACTATTAAGCACCTTTTCTCTGTCTACCTACTGTTCTACCTAACTACTGTTCTACCTTGCACTTTCATGAGTTCAACTACTTCAGATAGGTAGGCACATGGTTGTTTCCTTTTCTTTAAAAATCTATATAGTTGTAGAATATCACAGTTGACAGAAATCTTAAAACTTCAAAGTCTTTCCCAGGACCAGGTTTCACTTTATTATTCTCTAATTAACTTTTACTTTTTGTTGACTTAGTCTCTACTGAGGATCTCAGTGACTGGCTCAAAAGTTGAAGGCACACTACAGGTGGCACCTCCTTGTGACAACAGAGTTCTTTCTTGTGCTGGACCAACTGTCCCACTGGTCTCCTTTGCAGAAAATATCTTCCCTGTTTGCATGTTGTGCTGTTTTACAAACATGTTTTTGTCACATATTTTGGCCTTCTGTGAGACAGTGAGAGTCCTGGACAAAAAAGCAGGAATGCAAGTAAAGAATATCAGCTTCTGTTGGTGTGAAACACTCAGGAAAGCGATTGATGGGGCCAGAAGCCTCCCCAGCCCCGAGAAAGGTGGCAGAATCTAGGAATTAATTACAGCATGCCTGTGTGTGTTCCTGAGGCCCTTGGGCTTTTTAAAATAAACATTCCTCCACATGTTCAGGAGATTACTTGCAGTTTCTCATTAGCTGTTTATCTCTTTAAAAAAATCAAAAGACTTTCTCCAAAGTAGTCACAATATTTGCAATGAGTGTAGAGATGTAAATTGTCACTTGTAAAACTTCTGTCAAAACCCCCTACAAATCCAAAGAATTTCAGGGACGCGGGGACAAGATGCAGTCTCTGGTCACAGCATTCCAGAGGACACATGCCAGTCCCTTCCTTTCCCTCATGTTATTTATATATAAAATGTATAACGCTGCATTGAAACACAGCCAAAAAATAATAACAAAATTTGAAGAATATGGACTATGACAAAACCCTTCTGATAAGATAAGAAGCCAAAAATAAAAATCAGGAGTATCCAAATATCAAGCAACTCGTGATAAGTTAAATAAACTATGGTTCACTCAGAAAATGGAATTACATGTACTGGCAGAAAAAAAAAGACCCGAGGGTCAATGGAACAGGTTAGAAGATGCAGAAACAACTCCAGACATACTTAGTCATCTTTTTTTTTTTTTTAAATTTATGTGTGTGTGTGTGGGGGGGCAGCTCATCCCACCTGGGGGCGGGGTTGGCTGGCATGTGGTGCTGGGGGATCGAACCGCGGTCCCTGTGCTTTGCTAAGCTTGTTCCAAGTAGGTGCTTTAGACCACTGAGCCATCTCACCAGCCCAGTCATCTTATCTTTGACAAAGGAGCCAAACGCCCATTGGTGTAGACCTTCATATTTGTATTATGGCAAGTTCTAGAGATTCACTATAAGATGATATGCATATACAGTTGCCAAAGTGGACATATACCTAACACAGGCAAGATAGTACATTTTATGCTATATGGTCGATGAAACACACTAATACCCCATGTGTCTACCACAAGTACATCTCTAGATCGGGCACTGCAGGGACCCATAAGTGTAAGATAGTTCCTGTGTCCTGTTTGCTTGCGGCCCACTCCTGCCATTAGAACATGCACTAACCAGCCATAGATGCCAGGGGCCCAGAGAAACAAAGCCCTTCTCCCTTCTGCCTATCTTGCAGCCTCCTGCTAGTGCCATTGTTGGCAGAAGCCCAAGGGTCAGTGAGTCAGAGGAGTGAGCCAAGCTGCTTTCCTCCCATTGGTAGAGCGGGAGATACAGAAGAGCGAATATGGACCTGAGACTGATGCTGTCTGTGTAGAGCCACTCCTTTGCCCAAACCCGATAAACCATAGCACTATGTCAGTGCCTCTGTCAATACGGTGGATCAATACTATGTCAGTGCCTCTGTCAATTCGGTGGATCAGCAGAGGCCTTGCCCAAAGTGGGTGCTATCTGTCTTAGTTACATTTCTTGTTGCTAAGACAAATACCCAATGCCCAAAGTTAAGGGAAAAAAGGTTTATTTAGCTCACAGGTTTTAGAGGTTTCAGTTCATAATTCGCCAGCTATGTGGCAGGGTGGCATGGCAGAGGGGCAATAGTTTATGGTGGCAGAAGATAGCAAAATCAACAAGGGAGAGGGAGACAGGCATCTTTCTGTCCCAGGCTCCTGAGATTAGGACAATGGCAGTCTAATGAGTGGACTGATCCAGCACTCGCCCACCTTTAATCCCAGCATTGCACTGCCAATTAATCATACACTAGATTCTGCCAGCTCTGAAAAACCCTGTGAGTACATGAGGCTTCAGAGGGACATCTAGACACAAAGTATAGCATTGCTTTAAAGTGACATCAGTCTGTATGTCCATTTTTTGGGGGCGTGAAGTCCTCTTGGATGTTAGCAAATTTCCACTTATTTTGTAATCGAAAAGACTAAATTGTAATGTTAACTATTGGCCAGCACTTCTTATATGATACATTGAGTTAAAGGAAAAGAAATGATTTCTATGTACAAATATGTTCTTACTTGATAACTGATCACAAAGTATGAGTCCTTACTATATGATTGAGCACAAAGCTATGATGTAGGATACAGATATAGATATAGGTAGACCTGTGTCTAGATCCACAGACGTATGTGTATTAGTCTGTCTCTATTGCTCTTCTTTCTTTACACATTCCTATGTTTCTGTTCCTTTCAATGAGCTTCTTATTCTGGTATGTTGGTACAAATTTTCATTCCTGAAGAGTCAGTCACTAGGCTTTATTGGTTTGGTAGAAAGATTCTAGTCACTTTACTATGGGCTCCAAGGCAGAGTGGAAGTCAAAATAGCACCCCAGAGAATCCTCTGGGTTATGTACATCTTTCTTTATGTTCACATTGTTCAGCAATAACCTTATTTCACCTTATAATCATGACCAATCATAGTACTTAATGCAATAAGGCTTTTCTTTGTTGCTTGGCTCAATGGTACAAGAAACCTAAAATCACCAGGTAGAAGTCTCAAACTTGAATTTGATGGAATCACTCTTAGAAATCGGTAGAAATATCTTTCCTTGGGAACTGAGCATTCTCTCCAGAGAACTTCAGGCACTGGAGGCAAACTTTTCTGCAGTCAGGCTATTAGGTGTGCTAGTACAAGGGGAGCCTCTGACTTTATCCCTTGGTTCTGTATGAATTGCTGATTCAAAGTATGTTCTGTATAGGTACCTCCATGACCTAGTAAGGTGCTGTCTCTTACTTTGTGATATAGAGGAGCCTTTCCTAGGTGACCTCTCCTGTCTGTCGGGTTTCTGGATGGTAGTGTCTAGAGCCAGGCCAGAGAATTCCATGGCCACAAACCAGCTGTTGCACATCTGTTGTTGTGCAGTTAGTGCTTTTGTCAGATGGAATGTTGTGAGGGTTACCGTGATGGCAGATCATTGTTCTCTCAGCATGTGTGAGTGAATGGTCCTTGATAAAGGCAAGTCCACACCCAGAACAGGCATTTATTCCATAAGAACAAACCTTTGCCTGCTCCATGGTGGAGGAGATACAGGACAGTCAGCCAGCCACCAGGGGACCACCAGGTCCATGTGGGCTTTGGCTGGCCCTACTGAGGCAGGCTGTGTACTCACCAGGGTGGTGGCTGGATTTCCCTTGGGGAGGCTACATGTAATCTCCTTGATTGTGGTCATGGCCACCCTAAAGACACATCCAGAGAGATGCCAGTAGGGTAGCAAGGGAAAAAGAAGGCCATCCACACCCTCAGAATGTGTTATCCTGTCCACTTGATTATTGAAAACCTCTTCTTATGCGAACATACAAATAAGGTATAAATGTTTCACAGCCTTTGCCCCTTCTAAGACGTCATCCAGATACCATTCTCCATCCTCTCTATTACCAGTATTCTAATTTTGTTTTTTCTAAATCTTTGTCTAGTCAAATCATTTGCCACTATGTATGAATGAATGTACACTTATGTTTCTGGCCATTTTTCAACTGAGAGTGGGTATCTGAATGTATCGTGAAGTTCTGCCGCCCAGGAAGAGTCCCTTTCTCCATGGCTTTTCAGGCCTCCTCTGAGTAGATATGCAATAACCTATTTCCAGCTAGTGCTGATATATAATGGGGATCATCTATAAAACATATTTGAGTCTTTTTTTCTCCACCATCATCTGGGTATAGAGAACCTGTCTAAGGCCAGTGATGCATGTTGAGAGACAGAAAACAATGTAGAAGGAGTCGGTGGCCATGGAATTGAAGTTGTCTGATCATTCAACTTATTTGTGACTTCAGGAACTGCTTAAGGCCCATCTTCTGTATCACTTGCACTTGGTGACAGATCCTGACTGCGCTTAGCTTTTTTTATGGTGGAGCAAGTGATGATTAGTTAGTTTATGGTGAGTAGCTCAGGTTGTGTGGTCAATAGGTCTGCAGCTCTGGTCTTCCAGTTTTGAGCAAGTGGGGATCAACAGCTGTATTTCAGATGAAAAAATTAGTAGAAGAGACTGGTTCATAATGCTAGTAATCTGGGCTGGCTAGATAGCTCAGTGGACTAAGCACTTGCTTAGACAAGTGCAAGGACCAGGGCTTGATCCCCAGCACCACATGCCACACTGTCCCTGCCCCCAGGAGTGCTGAGCTGGACACTGAGACTGAGATTGCGCATGGTGGTCCATGCCTGTAATCCCAAGGATCACTATGAGTCCAAGCTGCATAGTGAGACCGTGTATCAAATACATAAAAATAAAATAAAATACTAGTACTCTGATATTCTGAGCCCTGTGACTCACATAGGGCTTGCCCTGGCTTGTGCCACAGCCCACTTTCGTGCTTGGGAGGTGGCTCCAGTGCTCCTGCCCACCATAAACAAGGCCATACAACTATGAAGAACTATGGACAGCTTTTCTTTTCAGTTGAAGTATGTTTATTCTTTTTTTGTTTTCAGAACCAGGGATTAAACTCAGGCCCTTATGTTTGCTGGGCAAGTGCTTATTCTACTGAGCTATCTCCCTGGCCCCTGTTTATTCCTACATAACTTGTTTTCTACTATTGATCATAAAATTTTAAGTATGTATATTTAAGCTCACCTTTCTCTAATAGGAATCATTTTTGCCTTATTTACTCATCATAACTTGAAAAATTGAGAAAACATTAGTTTTTAATGCCTCAATTCATAGATGCTTCTGTTCATGAACAATTCAGTTCATGAACAGAAGTTGTTCAGAGAAATTTTTCTTCCATTTGTGAACTCTGCTGTCTTCCCCAGAATTGTGGAATCTTCTTCTTTTCTTTCTTCTTCTTTTAAATAAAGCAACATTATAGGACTTCGCTGCCCCTCTAGAAGTCCCTTTCATGTATCCTGTCTTGGTTATGACCTACTCCTTCTATTCATAGGTAAAAAGCATCTAGGTATTGCAGTATTCACTCAAATGCCAATCTAGGTGCCGTTGTTCTGTCTTTCTTATTTTAAAAACAACCCAGTTCTTTTGCTATCCCTTTCTTTTAACCTATATCTTTTTTCTATGTCTTTTCTTTTTTCTGTATCTTCCTATATACAGTGCATCCATATCTGGGACAAGCCCTGACTTATTTGTCTGGAGTGTGCTGCCTGCACTATTGTGGTTCTTTGCAGTGAGCCTGCAGCTCTGCATTTTCTGCCATGGTGCAGGGTTTAGAGTGGATCAGAGTCAGGTGTAAGTCCTTTGGCAACGCTGGGGCCATTTTTCCTCAGGAAGCACATTTGTGCTATTTGTGTTGTCAGTCTTTTTCTAATGTTAGCAATCACTAATATTCAAGGCCTAGAATCCTTTATTCATTAGGGCTTAGTAGATGGTGATATTGTAATTTTGACACTTTTAAATTTTCAGTCATACTACCTGTGTAAAGAATTGCTTTCCTTTCTCTGTTTTTTGGTTACCCAGTGGTGTACCATATAGGAAGGCCAAGATAAATGTTTGATGCTTCTGATTTCTGGTTACAAAATACAGAATCAGTTTTCTTTCCTTCACCTAAGTTGCACATACGTGTGTGAACTTGTGGACTTAAGCATACTTGATGGGTTTTACTTAGTTTAGCCATCTGTGAAAGCTCAGATGAATACATCTCTGACCACTAGGGCCCTCTTAAAGTTGGCTCTTGTTCCCCTCCCCCCTGATGTTATTCCTTGATGTCTTTTGTGAATATAAAGCTCCATGAACTGAAAAGTCAAGAAGTATGCATTAAAATCAGGCCTTTCTCCAATTCCTTAATACCTTACATGACCAGGAATATGCTTTGAGAATCAGCAAACGCCCTCAGTAGATGGGAATATGCAGCTTCTGTTTATGTGTGTTCCTGGCTTTGTAGAGACTGGAGCACCAGTTTCCTGTTGGGTTGTATAGCCTTGTTCCCGTCTTCTGGAAGGCTCCGATATTAGTAGCCTGTTTGTTCTTCTCTGAGACCTGAGAACTTGTCTCATCAGATATTGGGGGAAAAACTGAAAATTGTTGAAACACTTTCTTTTAGTTCTTCTCCAAAATTCTCAGACTAATTCAATAATGTGTCTAGAGATTAACCTTTAGGGAAAAGAGAGTTAGTCTTACTAAGTGTGTGGTTCCTTCAGGTTTCATGTGTAGCAGAAGAACCTTCATGAAAATGAGCTGTGCTTTCCAAATGTAACTTCCCATCCTCAGAAAACTCCCTGCGTCTGTCCTCCTGGGAGCCTGCCTTTTCCTGTAGCTCGCACACTGCTTTCCGTTTTTCATCTTTTAGCTTGAACAATTCTGCTGCTGAAACGTAACTCTCTCATTTTTGTTTCGGCAACAGTGGCTTTGTGGCAGTGGTCTAAGAAAATCTTTATGATGAAAACTGGAGGGAGAAGTAGTCCTTAGTGCTATATGTGAAGCAGAGGATGAAGGTGGTTTTGAGAGTGTGTGGAATCAGCTCTGTGACAGTCACCTTTGGGGGTCCTGCATGGGGACCCTTCTGTAAGCAGTCACTAGCCTGAGCCTCAAAGTCTGCCCATGGCCTGATCACTGTCCTAGGCAGACCGCTTCAGTTATTCTGGCTGCCTGTGGGATGGAGTATAAAGGGTCCACCTTGGTCTCCAGGCTCACCTCTGTCTTTTCTGGGAGCCCCTCTTCAGATTGTACTGTAAGACGCCTCCTCACACAACCCCTTCCATGCCGAATGGCCTTCCTTTTATCTCTGTCTGTAGAAATATTCTAATTTCTGTGCCAACTGAAACTCCCCTCCTCCAGTAACTCCTTGATTCCTCCAGAGGAATCACTTCATTCCTTTTAAATGGCAAACAATATATTTGTGACTGTTGCTTTGTATGATTTTTTTTCCACAGGCTTGCAACACTTGTCACTTTCAATGATGTTTTTGTCACCCACTGATGGGGCAGATTTTCCTGGACAGTTCCTACCGCCTACCGACACTGTGCATCCAGCACCCCGTCTGGTTAACAGCTCCTTTCACACTCAGAAGTGTGGACAGGGAGTTTACATCAGGTGCCTTGCAAGCCACAGAGGCCCAGGCTCCAGTCTCTGCGGCTCGTACCTCCCTGGTGGGCAAAACAGTGAGCCCAGCAGGAGCCTCCTAGCTGTGCCACTTTGTTCCCATCCTCAAGAAATGCTTTTTTTTTTTTTTTTTTTTACCAGAAAGTGGGAATTCCCTGTCAGTTTACTGAACAACCCTCCCTGTGGGGGGCTGTGAGCATTTATTTCCTTATCCTTCAATAGTACGCACCTGTGAAAGGGCTTTTATTTACTTTTTACTAATTTTAAATCCTGTTTTACTTTATAAAACTTCTACAGTGGCATGGTCAGGCAGTCACTGTCCTTTCAGTCCCTGTGTTTTCTGCCCTCTGCCCCTCAGGCCAGCGTGTCTGAGGGGTGAGATCCACAGGGACATTCACATTCTCTCCTTCAAGGCTCCATCTCTGAAAATTTCTGTGCATTTTTTTGAGGTTATTTCTTTTTTTTCATTAACTTTATTGAAAATCAATAATTACATATATTAAAATTGTAGACAAATACTGAAAATTGAAAGACATAAGATATAGACAGTGATTTTCAGAGTAATATTTCTGAAATGAATATATCACATAAGATTAATAATAGATTATACATTGTAAATAAATTATTTACTAACTTAAATGAATATAACAGTAAAAATTGTCCAAAATAAAAATGAAGAAGATGGGGCCAGGGAGATGGCTCAGTAGAATAAGCACTTGCCTGGCAAGCGCAAGGGCCTGAGTT
>NDGN011410257.1:0-11971 GCA_002564285.1 Tympanoctomys barrerae
TGATTTGAAACTGTCTCATTGCTATTTGTTTATCAATAAAATTATGGCAAAAAAATAGAAAAAGATACCAAGAAAGCTTCAACCACCAAAAAAAAATCATTTTTATGATGAAAATTTCACAAATCCATTTATTATCCATTCTTGATTCCGTTATGAGGATGACCATACAATGATTTGGCTTCATTTCTTCTATGTTTGTAAGCTGCTATTCTACTTTGCCTTGTTTTGAAGTTGTTATTTATTCATTTACCAGTATAGGCTCATACATTATTATTTTATTTTATTCAATGGATTATAAATCATTAGTATCATTAATTATTTTGAAACTCAAATTGTCTTAGAATTGTCTTCCCAGAATCAGTCTGGTTTTTTGGAGTCAGCACTTTTTATTTTCACACAAAAGAAGCAATGCTATTTTACTTTGTAATCTTTTTGCCCAACCGTGGTGTTAGCCATTGAGCTAATTTCATTCTTTCTTATTACAACAACATTATGTTTCAAACTTAATTTGTTTTTTGTTTACTAGCCCCTGATACCATTTACAATAGTACTTTTTAAATTTTCTTACACTCCAAGGTAAATTATCTTTTTAGGGCAGGGTCTACAGGGTGTTCAGCATCTTACTATTAGATCAGACTCATAGTGATCTGCCTGTTTACAGCCTCCCAAGAGCTGGGATTACAGGCACACACCACCACTCCCAGTCTCAATTGCTATCTCAGTGCACTCCAGGGGCAGGGCCAGGGATTGAACCCCTGGCTCCTGCACCAGCTTGCAGGTGCTTTAATGCACTGAGCTATTTGGCCAGCCCTTCAGGGTAAATTATCTTGCTCATTACTTTCATTTACTGTTTATTTTCTGAAAAAGATTGATTTGATTTTATCTGACAAAATGATTTTTCTTCTCTTTAACTTAATTACTATTCTTTTTACTAACAATCTTGCTATGCTTACTCTCTATCTTTCTGTTAGGTGTGGATCCACACAATAGACAAGAACAGGCATTCTGATGTGAGAAGATTTCTGGGAAGTAGGAGTAAGTGGGCTGGCTGTCTAATGGACTGGGATAGTCCCAAACAAAAGTGGACAAAGGATTTTATACAGTTGTAGCGGAAGTTATTTGAGGGCAGAAAGAGCCAAAGAATAGCTAATCTTGGCAGGGCTACCAAGGGGGACTTGGTCTGTTGGAGACATTTGATGTTAACAAAAGCAGAGATTATGCAGTTTTACCCTAGCAGGGGTCCAAGATACAAAGTTGGGTAGAATTGTTCTTTGTAGTTTGGACCCAGCTTGGGACCTAAAGGATGTGAACCTTGGAGTGAGGGTGAGAGTCCTAACTTATCACTTTCCTTATCTGTGGGTAAGCCTTGACTTTCTCTACATGACATTTTTCAGATTTACCTTAACTGTTTTTATTTTCTTAAGGAACTCTTGAATCTGATCATTTTGCTATCTTTCTTACATACTGTACAAAATTTTGCCTATAATTTCTTAGGACTTTTCTATTTAAGAAAAATGTTGTATCCAATCTTGTAGCCCTTGTAGAAGATAGTCCAGTTCCATTTAGCTGTAATATCAAAATGCTTCAGAGACTAGTTCCCTAATGTTTGCCTCCAACTTCATAATACACATGTTCTTTAAGGGATGCCAGAGATCACGTCATTCCAACTTTCTCTTTAGTGTCATTACTGACTATGAAATCAGTCATTCCACCCTTTTCTAGGAAAGAAGTTATATAGAGGTATATTATTTTACTTTTTCTTTACTGAGATAAAATACTTGACACCTAAAGTTAAGGGAGAAAATGTTTATTTGGCTTATAGTTTGTAAAAGTTTCAGTACACAGGTATCTAAGGCAGAGTGGCATGGAAGGGGACCATTTAGTAGGAGAAACGGTTCATAGAAAGCAGGCAGGAAAGAACACACTAGCTCTTCTTCAGTCCTTTACGTCTTATGCAGATTACCCTCATGAGGATGGGTGTAAAATTCATATCTATAATCCTAGGCAAACTATGCCAATCCAATCAGTGGACTGATTTAGTAATAACACATCATTTATCACAGAACCACACACTCTAGATTCTGCCAGCTCTGAAAAGTGTCTTCCAGTGACTGCATGAGGCTTTCGGGAGACATCTCAACATAATTTATAGCATTCTGACCCTAGTCTCCCAAAGACTCATGCACATCTCTTTATGCAAAAAGTCATTTAGTCCATCTCTAAGAGTTTCCAAAGTTGTATCATTTTCATCATTGACAAATTTCAAGTGCAACAAAATCTCCTCTGACATTAAAGGCAAACTTATCTATAAGCCCCTCTACAGGTGAAAAGAAAGATAAACACTTCCAACATTCAGTGGCACAAGAAAGGTATTTCCATTCCAAAAGGGACAAAGAAGGGGATACAAAAAATTGGGAACAAGGCCAGCACAGCAAACATTAAGTCCTATAGTTTCATCTGAGACAATCTGTGGCAAAATATAAACTCCGAACGGCTTGGGTGGCTCCATTTCTGAGGCAATCCTAGTGGTAGGTCCTTTGGCTTCTCTCTTGTGTCTGACCTGCTGCCTAGTTTCAGATTTCCTCAGACAATCCAGGTCTCTAGCTCCTCCATACTTCTGAGGTCTTCACTGAACCTTGGCTTCACACTCACAGCTTCACATCTTGTCCCTTCAGGAGCACACTGCCTGGCCTTGGACACCTGCTTCTGGAATCTGGGTGGAATCCTCTCTGACCCAACATCTCTCGCATTCTGCATGTGACTAAAATCAGCGGCATATGGATAATGCCATGAATTGCTGCCAGCTGGAGCGGTAGCCAGGCTTCGATGTGTCTGAGTGCCTCTGAGCCAAATCCTGAAGAACAACATTCCTAGACTGCCTTCATTCTGCATCACAGCATTCTGGGTCTCTCTTCTCAAAGCAAAATCTTTCATCTTTGCAAGTGTGAGACTGTAAAGGCTGGAATCTTGCTGGTTCTTGAGATGTCCTCAGGATACCTTTTTTGTCTTTTTCTTAAAAACTTGACATTTTATTCCTAGTCCTTTCAGTAACCTTATGGCTTATATCTAAGCATCTCCCCAAAGAGTCAAGCAGTCATGGAAAGGATGTTTCTCAGACATGGCAGCATCTCAAGTGGGTGGTACTGGGAAAAATAGTGTGTGAATACTAAATCAGTTCAGTGATTGTCTTCGCATAGTTTTGGCTAGGGTTGAGGGGATGTGTTTTGCACCCACCCTAGTGTATGTAGCCCACATAAACTACATAGGACAGAAAATGAGGTAGCACACTCCTTCCTGCCTGCTTGCTATTTCTCCTCTGCAATGGTACTCTTCCATGCTACTCTGCCTTGGATCCAGCTGACTATGGATTGAAAGTTTTACAAACTGTGAACCAAATAAACTTTTTCTCCTTTAACTTTGGTGTCAGGCATTTTGCCTCAACCATAAGAAAAGCAACTAAGAAAAGAGAGAAATTGGAGATTTTTTTAAAAATGAGATATTTATAAATAGTGTTTAAAATAAGAATCAGATTTCTAAAATCTTTCAATGAACTCAGTGTAGCAAGCATGTGCTCAATGATATAAAGGTCATGAGATACAACCTCATGTCAAATATCACACTTCATAGTTACAGTTTGGAAAAAAAATTTCTAAGATCATAAGCCAGCAAATAATTGCCACTCTTGTTGCTTCTATTGGATATAATACTGGAAGTTCATAACCAAGGTAATAAGAAAAGAAAAATAAAGTTATTCAAAGAGAAAAGAGAGAGTTAAAAATTTATTCTTTACGTATGACATTATCTTTAATATAGAAAGCTAAAATATAGCACTATGTCAGCAATAGTTCACCTTGGTGGAGAACTGATTTTGCAACAAAAGATGCCTTTAAAAGGGTAAAGTATTTTTCACATGGAAAATAAACACCATAGAAACATCTCTTTTCTATCCTGTATGACACCTGCATAGTATTTCACTATGCATGTTTGCCAATTCTTATCCCCTCATCTGTTGAGGGACAATACTTACTAAAATGAGTCCGGCACAGAAAGACAAATATTACGGTATCACCAATGTGTGAAATCTGATATAATCAAACATGTAGCAGCAGAGTGGAACTGGAGTAGAAAGAGCCCGGGATAAGGTTAGGTTTAGTGTGGAATGGGAAAATTGAAAATGGTCATGAAAGAATATAAAATTGTAGTGGCAAAAGTAACAAAATTCTGTGATCAATAGCACATCATGTTTACCATAGTTAATAATAATATTTCAAAAGTACTAAAATGATAAGCCTTTTGAAAAAGAAACCTGGGTATACCTTAGTGGTAGAATGTTTCCTTAGCCTACAGAAGGTTCTGATGTATTCTAATTAGTTTGATTTAATCTTTCTAAAATGTACAAGTATTTCAAAACACCACCTTCTATCCTTTAAATGTATACAATTATTTGTCAATAAAAGATTTAACTAATGTATTTTTCTAACTAAAATATTTCTAGATTTTTGAATCATCCAATCATTAAGTAATGAGATGGGGATGATATTGGTGCTAGTTTGGTTGAGACAGAGGAGTTTACTTATTAAATGGTAGGAGAGGGAAGTTTAAAGAAATGGGAATGTGTAAGAAAGAGAAAAATAGCATTATGTAAGGACAGTATTGAAACTAGGTCTAACTCTACTTCTTAAGATGTATGTAGGAGGTGAGGATTAGATCTGAAGAAGGGAAAGAGGAAAGGCAGGCAAGGAGGTAGATAGACAGACAACAGAGAAGAGGGGAGTGAAGGAAGAAAAGGCACAAGTAAAAATAATCTAAATGGAGAATTTCTTTTCCATCCCTTCCCCAAGTAAGACATGACAGAAATTAATTTCTAAAGACTTTTTAGAGAAGAGCTTTCAGTATATCCTCAGTGCAAGGAGGATGGCAGCCATGGGGTGGGAAGTTAGAAGCCAGATAGGGAATAGAACTTTCCAAACGCTAAAATTCATGGGTTCTATGAGACCTGGAATCCTCCCAGAGTCCCTTCTAATGTTACACTGAGACTACATGACCTCATATGCCAAGAGATGCATGCACGTCCTCCATTTTCAGGACAGGCTAGAAGTCAAATTGTCCCTTCTCAGGAAACTAAGAGAAACCAACTGATGGCTATTGCAGCAATGACCGATGTGCTCCAAAGTTTTATGCTCTTTATAAATGGTTTTTGCTGCATAAGATGACACCTTTCTTCCTAATGGAAAATTTACCCAATGTTGTGGACAAACAAAACAAAACAAAAAGAATCCAGTGGGTTAAAATACATTTGCAATGGGAAGTTGAATACATGCTTCAAGTAGATTATAGATGACATGAAAAAATGAAATATGCACAAGATATGAATTATCCCTCTGCAGGGTAGAATTGAAGGCACAGTAACATAATTTCCCAACAAATTCCTACCTACAAAAAGCAGTATAGTTTGTGCTCTTAAGCAGTCAATGGGCAGGCGAAAGAAGCAGATTGCTAAAGGAATCAGGTTAAGAATCAAATTGCAAGAGTAATCTCCTACATTGGAGATTAAAGTGTTAAAAGTGAATCAGGGAAAATTTCTAGAAAGAGTAATATTACAAGGGATGGAAAGGAGAAAGATGCAGCAGGCTGAGTAGAAGAAGTGCTCTTTTGTCAAATCTTTCTCTGCTTCTTTGGTTTGTCCCAGCCACGCTACTGAGCTCTTTGGAACTGGAGTGCTTTCAGTCCTAGGAGCCTGGTGTTGAACTACTTAATGCCTTTTTCCTCACTTTAGATTAGATATCTTAAATATATTTAGTACCATTTTAGTCATAATAATAAGATCTTTTCCACAGGGGAGTGTCAAGAGGCCTAATTAGTACCTGTAGAGAACTCTGTGATCTTACGAGGAAAGGAGTACAAAGTACTGTTTAAGCTGAGAACCAAAAAAGGATGAAGAGATTGTTCAATTTAGTTAGAGTCACAGTCACCTGACACACTGGAAATAAATGCGAGTCTCCCCTCAGGTCTGCTGTCCAAGGTCAGGATTTTATAGAGTCAATGTTTTCCCAATTTGGGAGGTGCGCTGCTGATAGGGAAGGGAAAGGGACACAAAGAGATGCACAAATTGAACCAGTATTCAAGCCAATCTGCTATTGCCTACCACTGCAACATAAACGGGTCAATTATCAGCTTTGAGTATAACTTACTTATCTATATACATCGATGGATGGAACTAAATTATATCAAGCGTTCTTTTCAATTCTAGCTGAGTAATAGTTGAGCCACTGGGTTTTATATTAGATAAATTCAGTTCAGTTAGCCACTACTGAGTAAGTGTTATGTGGGAGATCATTACGGTAGCTTTTCAACAATATCCACTCCTTTGAACAAATCCAAAGGCATCATATATGCAGGAGAGAGTGCTCTTCACCACTCTGAGACATGGGCCAGAACCCTGAGGCTTACTTAATTCTCTGCCTTTGGACAGGAAATGGAGAGATGGGCTCAACATGCTTTGGTAGGGAACAAACTAAGGTTTGTGAATCTGCAGTAGATTTTGAAGGATAGATATTTGCTGGTTGACAAAGCCAACTGGAGAAGAATTTCTTGATGGATGATATTCTGTAAAGAAGAGAATGTACAGAAGCATAGAATGTAGGTGAAATTTTGCTACAATATAAAGTAAAGGTGATAGAGCTAATATACTTTATTTTTTAACATGTCACTTGTCATGATCCTCAGGAATGAACAATAACTTGAGGATATAGTATTAAGTGAAATAAACTGGAGCTAATGTACTTTGAAATGATGATTATCTCTCTATAGATATGTATTTAAATCTATCTCAGGTTCAAACAATTTTGATCATTTCTTCTTTGCTGTTAAGATTTGTTCAAAATGTGTAAGTCAAAAGATGACTGAGTTTACACAGAATCAAACAAAAATAATTAAGCCTGAATCCTGCTTTCCATTTTCTGACCTGTTTAAGAAAAAGAATGCAGGATTCCCAAGGAGGCAAATGACCTCAGGATTGTGAGTTGGCTTAGTAGGGAATTCAGAGCATCTATGCCTGGCTCCTTCTAGACCTTGTCACAAAGAAGTGCAAATAAGGAGACCAGAGAAGCCAGCCAACTCCTCTCTAAAATTATCCCTGTCATCAGAAACAATTAATACTATGTACAGCACAGTATTGTTCTAGGAATAGGAGCCAAAGGAGTTGAGGGAGATTTGCAGATCATATAATTTTGCAACTAGAGTTTATGGGTGGCATTGGTTGGGGTGTCAAATGTAGTGGTGGGAGGATTCGTGGGTGTCCAAATGAAGCCATTCAAAGGGTTCAGAAAAAATGGCTTATATTATTATTGCATTCTTAGGAAATGATATCTTTCATTTTTATTGGAGCTCACCCAATTCACCTGACTCAGTGGACCCTTCCCGTTTACACCTATCTGTGAAGGTCTGTGTGTGGTTGGGTGCTGGCAGCTATGCCTGGTTTTCTTTTCTTTCTGCACAACATTCTAAGGGGCACGGAGTAAATGTCAAACTATCATAACCAGGCAACCTTTTCAGATTGCACTTATGGAATCCCAAATGAATTTACTTATACTCTTTTACTTTCATAAATCCCAAGTTCAGTCACACCTGACATTCTTGATACGTTTTAACAAAAGCAAAGTCACACTGCAAACAAAGACTAATGGAACCAGAGAAAGAAAAAGGGAGAAAAATTTGAAGACGAAAACAAGAAAGCATGGTAAATAATCTCATTAGATAAACTAGAGTTTTTCAACTAGTTTTAGATCACTGCTCTTTGCGTAAAATATTCCAGATTATGTTGTGAGTTTGGGCATGAAGGAGTTTGAACTTCTTGTGACTTATACTAAATGGAAAACAAACAATGAAAATTAGAAGTAAGGTTTTGGAGGGAATTTCATGCGCTTTTTATAAAGTAGAGGTAAGCATGCTTAACATTGATGACTAAATTTTAATTGTGCATTTTATTCTAATTTTTATTGTGGAAAAATTCCTGCTTCATTTTTAAAAATTTAACAATGGAGGAAAAAGAGACTTTTGGCAGAGACACTACTAATTCATTGATCAGTCAGTGCCCTGAATGCTGGTTGATGTTTAGTATAATGAGAGCTAAGTGCACTCTTTCTTGAGCTCACAAAGTAACAGAGAAATCACTACTTATATTTTTGGTAGTTGTTAAAAAGTCTGAAGCTTCTCCAGGGCAGTATAATTTTGAGGTCTGTGCAAGTCTGGAAACTAAGTGAGAATTTTATAAATAATCAGACAAAGGAAAGCTCACATGGAGATAAGGAAATGTTTGCCAGACAGAATAAAAATTTTATGAGAATATGTGCCCACATAGTAAGTCTGGCTCATCAAATTAAAATTATAGGTAAATCGAAACCAAAATACAATACATAATACAATAGTACAATACATAGTAATGTCTATCCAGGATGCAAGGACTAAAAGGAATATTTCTGTTTTTTGACAAAAACTACAAACCATACTTCTCCCTTCAAACGTTTCTAATAGAATCCCTAAAGGCAAAAAGAGGCCATGTTGTAAATCTACTTTGAAAGACAACCCCAGCCTGGCCGCTGACCTCAGGAGTCGTGATTTCTGAGGAGGAAAGAGTGCCACCTACTGAATCATAACCTTTTCGACGTCTCTGTCAGCACTTTGATTTTCCTTGGAGTTCTACCAACCCTGGAGTGTGACCTTGCTTCGAAATGAAATCTGACCTCATTACAATGCAAGCTTAGCTTTTTGTAGCCACATTACCAAAATCAGCCAGAACCCCTCATCAGCAGACTTCCCCTATAGTGCCATAGGAAAGAAAGACAAGCCAAGGGGCGAAGGAGAAGCAGAACAGCAAGAGCAGCTGCAAAAAGGGATCAGGCATCTGGGTAATGATATGTTTAGTCACTAAAACACAACTATTTTATCTTAAGATAGACTACAAATCCAGCACACACGTTTACGCAAAGGCTTCTTATTTTCAAGCTGAGGAAAGTTTGGTTGGACTGAATTTAACAGTTGACATCTGGAATTGCATAGTGTTGATATTAGTCAATGCAGTTGCGAAAGAACACATGATACAGGTTAAAGGTCTGCTCTGAGATTTGTTGTGTGATACTAACCTTGCCTAATGGAAAGCAGGCTAATATTATAAAATTGCATATGCAGACCTCATGGCACATAGTTTTAACTCAGCTCAATCGTAAATATAATATTATATTTTTTAATTCATAAAATCAAGGATCCTAGTTTTATAAAATTCATATTGTAAATTTAATTCATTTCCTGGCTTGTATACATATTCATATTGTGAACCGTAGCATACCAAAAAAGGTGACAGATGTGAAAATACTGACCATACATGTTTTATCATGTGTTTCACTTCAGGGTTTCTCCTGATACAGTTTATATGTACCTCATATGCTAGCCACCTCTGATTGGCTAAAAGAAAATATAGTAGTGACCATATTTTCTTTAAGGAAAATACATTTTCTTATAGTAGTGACTATATTTTTCTTAAAGAATGATACAACAAAACATAAACATTTCAGATGTAAAATGGGCATACATACTAATGTAAAAAAGCATGTACACTTTTGCTTGTTTTATGACAGATACTGTTGGAGTCCATAATCAAATGAGGTTTTCAAAGAAATTATGTAGATTGGGAATTCAGAAGCACCAGTCGGCCTTGAGCTAGACTGAAGAGAAACACTTTAACAGGGCATCTTAACCCAATTAAATAGTTGTCCCCAGGCATCCTGCTCTAGCAAGTAATTGAAGCCAATGACAAATGTGCTGCCTTCAGAAAGGGCACAGTGTTAGGAAAACCTAAATATTTTTTCAGTTGTTATTACTTTTTGTCTTTCTTTGAAAGTAAAATGTTTGAAAACTGGTCAGAAAAAATATGGGATTCTATCAGCAGGACACAGGAGGCAACCTAAAAGTGCTCTACCTATACAAAGCCAGAAAAACTTCAACATTAAAATAAGTGGTGTGTTGAGGATGCTAATCCAAAGTATGCAGTAAACAAATGTGCATTCGCAGTAACATTAGACATACTATTTGAATATAAGTGGAGAAGTATAAATAAATCTTTCCTACAGAAAACTATAAATCCCACCCTAAGCTTTAGTATGCTTGGACAGAGCAACTTGGTTCCAATAAATACTGTATATTAAGGCCAACGGGGTAACTTTGTAGCTAATAATTCTAGCATAGACTCCCTGTGATCAAGATGGTGTCATCAATGGTGTCGTGTTGGAAAGGTATGTCAATGATACAGTGTGATAAAAAGAGACTTCACTCTGAAGAGTCCGCCCAAAACCCAAGTCCATTGTAATAGTAAGAAATACATTGGACAGGTCACAGTTGAAAAAGTGCCACAAAATATCTGCCCAATATGGTTCAGAACTGTTTTAAGAACTTAGGAAAATGTCACAGATATGAGGAGACTGGAAGACACCACAACTAAATGCAGCTTGTTACTCTGGATTTGTTCCTAGAACATCAATAACAGTATGGAAAAATTGATTAAATAGAAATAAAATTTGTATTTTAGTTAAATAATAACATACAGATGTTGGTTTCTTGCTATTTACAAAATATTGTAACATATTAGGAGAAACTAAAATTTGGTAAGTAGTATAGACATGTAATTCTGAACTAGCTTTGACACACTTCTAGAAATGGAAAGTTGATTCTAAGTTAAACATTTCTTAAAAATATTTGAATAAAAAGGGCCAGAGATATAGCTCAGTGGGCTAAACACCTGCTTAAGCAAGGGCAGTGGTCAGCATTTGATCCCTGGCACCACAGGCTGCGCCGGCCTTGCCCTTGGGCACCCTGAGCCAGCGAGTGATTCTGAGCATGGTGGAGCTTGCCTGTAACCCCAGCGCTATGGAGGCTGAGACAGGAGGATCCCTATGAGTTCGAACTCCATACTAAGACCCTGCGTACGCACGCATATGCACGCACACACATGCACACACACACACACACACACACAGTATAGATATAGATACAGATGTAGATATACATATAGATTTGAAAATATATTGTCGTATGAAAGTTCTACAATATCTAGGTCTTAAACATACAATTCTTCTGGTTGTTCCATAATTTGTTAGACTTCAAAACTATACATTTGTTATATAAATTATTTTCAATTGAATTGGGTAACATGAGATGTTAAGCAAATTATATGTAATAAGATGACTTCTTTTCAAAAAGAATAGTGAAAAATGGTTAGTTTCTGGGTATATTTTAAAGGTAACAATCAGAATGTTTTTTGAAGTATTATACAATGGTAAGGAAAGAAACTTTTGGGTTAGGGAGACAGCTCAGCTTAAGAGAAAGAAAGAAAAAAACAAAGAAAAAGAAACTTTGATTCCAGTATTTCACCCTGATTTTGAACCTATAAAACTGGAAGAAATTATAATAAGTAACAATGGAAGAGAGTTTAAGGGGATCACAGCTTGGTCCATACATAACATCATAGAATACGAGGATTAAAATTCACATTTTAGCAATATACTGAATACTTTAAATAGTTCAGTAGATGAGATTACCTAAGACAGAAATATAAATTTGGACATCATTATCATATAGCGAAAATGATAACAGCAAACAAGTGAACAAAGAAAAGAAGAGCTGTTTCTGAGGTCTTTAAATATAAAGAGTTAAGGAAAATTGAAGAGTATAGCAATTATAAATAAAGCAAAGAGTATAGCAATTATAAATAAAGCAAAAGGAAATTAAAATGAAATTTTGGGAGAAGAACCCAAGTAGCTTTAATGGACAATCTATGCTTCAGAAATGGAGCTGAGAGATGAGAAAAGTGGTAAGAGTTAATATGGTAGACTCTAAAAGAGGAGTAAGTTTCAGGGAGAAAAAGTCTCCAAGTGTGCAGACATTCAACAGAGTTAAAATCAGAACATGTATGTGAGCTAAA
>NDGN011410261.1:0-23235 GCA_002564285.1 Tympanoctomys barrerae
TCTTATTTACCCTACTTACCTTCCCAATACCTCGATTTACAATTTTCGAATCATTAAAATCTGACCTACTCCCTGCAGTGACATCCAACCTTGTAGTTTGTTAGTGAGGACGGCCTCAGTTGACTTTGAAAGTTGATGGTAAGGCCTAATAAACAACCTGTGGTCTTTTACTTCCTATGTTCTCATAGAAAAGGGGAAAAATTCTTTCTCCTAAGAGAAACAATTACCCTTTGGCCAGATCTTGAGTAATGATCAAGTTATCTCTGCTCTTGCCGGGCTCCTCTAGCATAGCGATGCAGTTGCCCTTTCCTCCAGCCCCACAGGATATATTCTGGAGCTCTTATCTGCTTTCCCCTCCCCCTTGCCACAACAAGACCCTAATTATGTTTGTTCCACTGTCAACATTTGCATGTCCGTGGCTGCATAATGTTTTCCTTATGGCATCAAAAAGACCTTCTATCTTTTGTGTATGACAAATACTGTTCCAGTTAATTTATGTGTGTCTTGATGGCGTCTCACACCCTGTGACTCCAACTGGTACTGGGAATGCCATTCTTCTCTGGGTCTGAGGCTGATGTAAGCGGTGTTAACCACTTTTATAACCCATCCCTTCTGTTAGAAAACTCCGAGCAGCCAGTCTGTACAAACCAGACAGTTTGGTTTTTAAATGTAGTTTTAATTTTATCAAAATTATGCAAGCACATGGTTTAAACAGTCAAACAGCTCTGTAAGACATGTTATAACAACAGCAGGTCTACTCCCCAAAGGAACTCTTTCAACTCTTCTAACTGCTGCCTTTCACATTTATATTCATGCTGCCAAACAGCATTCTTATATGGTTATCCCTTGGCTTTTCTGGGGCAGTTTAAATACTTGCTTCCTAGGGTAGAAGTGGAGACCTCAGCCTTTTCTCGCCCACACCCTCTGGTATGCCTTGTGCCCTGCCACTCTGTTCATCTTTGCCTACTAAGTGCAGCTAGACCAGTGTTCAGACTTACATTACGACCTTCTTCATGCTAGTCACAGCTGAACTGGTATTTGATTATGTTTTTTTTTCCTGAAATTATTTCATTCTCTTTTATTAAATAATTTTAATAATTTACCTTCTTTTGGCTTAGTTTTCTGTACCTTGAGGCTAGTGAGCCTTTCCCTTTGTTGTACAAATCTCTTAATACGAAGAACTTTCGGGATTCTAGCAGTGATAGTTTATTGTAGGAATTCTTTGTTCCTATCACATTATATACGATATATTGAAGAATTCAGTCCTGGTCAGGTTACTAAGCCAGCTGTAGAGCTGTCAAGATGGAATGTTGGAAATGCCCTTTCACCCTTTCCCACAGGAGTGCTGATGCCCTGGCTCCTCTGTGCTTCCCCTTTTTTTCTAGGACCTCTTGACCTACTCCTTAGTTACCCTCCTTTTTCAGGCTTTGAATGTTTCAGTACATGTGAACTTTGCTCTGGCTCTTGATTAATGAATGGTTTGGCCAAACACTAGGATTCTGGGTTAGAAAAATTGTTTTCTTCAGAACTTTGATGAAATTTCTTCTGCTTTCTGATATTTCATGAACTGCTGAGCAGTTGGTGTCATTTTGTTTCTTGATATTTTGTGTGGCTTACTTTTGTTGTTGCTTTTTTACTTTGCTTTGTTTAATTTATCCCAGGAAATTCAGGTAGCTTTATGACCAGTCTTCTGAGACACATGGTGATGAGGGTAAGCCGGGCAGTGCGTCCACCTCAGTCATTGCTGGCGGCTCTAGCAGCTTCTATTTGGACATGTTTTAGTTCTGTGGAACTTCTTTGAATGTTTAATGTAATTACAAATTTTATTGGTTTCGCTCTACTTTTTATTTGGATATTTGTCTGGACTGCTCTTTTCTTTTTGTTCTTATTTTCTAGTTTCTAACGAAGATTCTCAGCTTTCTCTTTCAGTTGTTGAGTTTTTAACTTTTCTCTATGTTTTATCTCCAAGGACTCACTTTTATTCATGAATTTTTTTATGATGTTTCTCCCTCTTTCTTCCTTCTTTTCTCTTCTTTCTCTCGACTTCCCACTCTACCTCAGCGTCCACAGCGGCACTGTATCTCTAGGGGTGAGGACAGAATTCCTTCCTGCTCCCGACCTCACCGTGGGCACCGCGCTGCTTCGCCCCCGCGGGTCTACCTCACTACAGCCCTTGGCTTATGCCTCTCATGTATGCCTTTGCCATCATTTCATACTTGTTTTATCAGAATTCCCTGAGAATAGAAGGCTATGTAATATTTACATTTCCTTATGTCCTTTTAAGAGATCCCCAAAATCATTTTTATAATAATCCTGATATTATTTACCTCTTTCATATCCTCTCATGAGTTTTCTGTGGTTTTCTAGTCTATAGAATGTGTACTATTAGACTAGGTTGAATGCAGTGGGTGTAAGAATCTATCCATCTCCTGATTAAACCAGATATTAAAAAGATTAATAAATATTCTAAAATTTTCTGGTCGAACACCTAATAAAATAGTGTGGTTATAACCTTCATGAACAAAAAGCCCTTTGGAGTCCTCAGTATTCTTTAAGAATGCCAAGGGGCTAGGAAGGATAAAGCTTAGAGTGCTCCGAAACTAAATAGGCACAGATAGTTCATAACATGTATTACTAAATATTTAGGTACTCGTATAAGAGAGATAGCCCTTATTTCCTCCATATCAACCTTTATGTTTATATTTTCCTATATTCTTTGGTGATTTTTCTGGATAATTTTCTTAATCATATATGAAATAGTAATTTAAGTTTCTTATTACGCTATTTTTTCTCTGATGGCTGGACTTAGTAATTCACCTTGGCCTACCCTACAAATGCCGTGAATGAATTTCCATTAATTTTATTATTTGTGAGTTAGAGAGTCAAATATTTCTGTGGCCTTTCAACAGGAGTACCTTATTGCTTGGGTAAATGTTTAAACAAGTTGTTTCTGAACATGCAAATCTGATAGAAAAATTTGAATTGTGTTTCAATTTTTAAATAATCATTCTGTGAAGTAGCAATGAACAAAGAGCACACATGGCTCTGTCTCTTTGGGGAATGTGACTTGTACATAGAGGAATAATCATGATCTTTTAAATTTTAGATGAAAAAGAGAAATTCGAACCCACAGTCTTCAGGGATACACTTGTCCAGGGGCTTAATGAAGCTGGTGATGACCTTGAAGCTGTAGCCAAATTTCTGGACTCCACGGGCTCGAGATTAGATTACCGTCGCTATGCAGACACGCTCTTCGACATCCTGGTGGCTGGCAGCATGCTGGGTCAGTGACGGCATCTTACTCATTTTAATTCTGTTGTCATGTGTCCGTATAAGATAGGATCTTTAAAAATGCAAATAGGAATCTACAATGTTTACCTCAGTTACAATTTGGAATGGTATTACTGTGGGTTTAAAATGATTCCTGGCTGATCAAGGTGTAGAACTGAAAGGTTACAACAGTTTGCAACTTTGCTTTAAAAGCCGTTGTCCCAGCGCATACGCTCCTAATTCTCTTTATAGAGGGCCAGTGAGGTAGCGCAAAGTGCCTGCTTAGGCAAGCACACAGGGACTGTGGTTTGATCCCTGGCACCACATGCTGTGCCAGCCCCGCCCCCAGGGTGGGGTGGGCTGAGCTGGCGGGGGGGGGGGATGGAGGGGCCCAAAAAGTGTTAATTTTGTGGAATCCCACCTCATTGCATTTTTTAGATATGAATGATTTTTTTTTTTTAGAGGTGAAATCACTCTGTTTACTTTTTGATACAACCAGAAATAGTGAGATACTGAATTATGGCAGGCTTTGACTGTCTTGGGTGTCAGCTGAACAATCCATAGGTGGGGTTAGTTTTATATCCTATAATACAAAGCATACTAAGTGGCAATTTGGAATTACACAGTCAGACATTTAATATGTCTTGGATAATTTAAATGACTTCTATTCCCATGTTTTTACTAGAATTGTTTCCTGAAGAAAACTACTTCCTAATTGCTGCACTGTCAGAATCGTGTGCACTCTGTAACATCTTTGGTAGTGGAAGTCCGGTTTGCCTCATTTTGTTAATGTGCCATGAAAGATCAAAAATTTGAGTATGTAGTGTATGTGATACAAAATTGTGAATTAGTGGGTCTTAAGTAACACTTTGTCAGCATTTGAAGGTACTGGTACTTAATCCTTTTACAGAAGATTTGCCTCTAAATTGGAAGCTGGAAAGTCACTGGAATCACTGAAAAACAACACATGGCCCTTTTTGTTATATGTGTTAAGAATTGTGTACAAAGTGAATCCTGTGTACTGGTCCTCAACATGATTAATAAAATCTCAAATATTGGAGACCAAAAAAAAAAAAAGGATTAAAGGCAGAAGATTTGTAATTGTTACAGGCTGGTGGAAGCAAAGTAACGGCTGAGCATGCCAAGTGGAGGCATTCGCAGAGAAGCCTTCAGAAGACATTTAAAGCCATGAAAGAGCTGTTCCAGTTGTTTTGTAGCTAGCCTGACCATACATTTTTCCTGTCATGAGCATTTTCAGATCTTAGTTATTAATAATTAGTTCTTGTGATAGCCATAAATCACCAGCAGGGGTCCATTTTCCTAGACCTGCAATTTTCATTGTTTGAGGGAACTTGCCCAATGTATGGGAGCATTTGATTGTTCAGAGACTTGGGAGTGGAGCCCAGGTGTGCTTCCTGCTCTACTGCACAAAGCACAATTAACACTGTAAAGTTGCCCTGCCCAAAATGTGTGCCTTTCATTGAGAAACAGGGCTTGCTCTGGACTTTGAGACAAGGGTGTATCATTCCTTCTTTTTGACGTAGAAGCTCTGCTGAGCCCTTATTTCACATATCATTTCCATTTTTAGCTCCCCCCACCATGACAGCTTTTCCCTCGTCTACAGGACTTGGCCCTGAGATGGGCATCAGTGGAGCGCGAAGGCCAGCCCCAGCGGGCCAGGACAGGAGTGGAGGGCATTTGCAGCTTTGAGGCTTCAGACATGGAATTCCGACCACTTAGGCATAGCCCGGCTCACACAGTGCTGCGTCCCATATGGAGCTTCGGCAGCACAGAAGCCCTGAAGACACTCCTTCAGCAACCCTCACCACGGGCATGGCCTCTCAGTCTGCTTGCGAAACGTCTTCATGGCACAATTCCTGCAATGAACAGGCTGCACAAAGCCTTGGCCCTTTTTACCACAACCATGTTTCTTTTTGGCACATGGTCCCATTTAATGCAAAGCCCCTCTGCACTGATTTTCATTACTACTGAATTGATTTTTTGTTGTTGGTGGTATTTACACAGATTGCTCACTGTACACAACTCTAGCCGTAGGCAGTGTCAGGGCCCACTGACCGCTGAGAGGGCAACATTGTTGACCCTTCTGTGATTCCCAGCTGTTGTGTTCTCTTCCCTCTCATCAATCCTCCTAGACCCCCTCCTACTTCTCTGGATGCCACTTAACTCCTGCCTTTAATCATTACCACTCCCCAATGTGCGGTAAATTATCTGTACGTCTTGCTTGAATTATCCCGAGGCTGTATTTACTGCAATCAGCAGATTAATTTCTGCAGTTCAGGTTTCATTCCTCATACTGTGGTTCCACGAAGAGGGTAGAGCAGCTTGTTTCGTGCAACTTACTTAGCGTACGCTGCACAACCCAAGGTGCCTCCTTGCAATCGATGAAGCCAGCAAGGTGTATTCTTTTAATATGAACACTTTGTTTGATTATCACATGTGATGAAATTTTCTTTACACCTACAAAAACATGTGTCTTCCCTTAATTGTTCTTCAGTCAATAACTATGTTGCTCTTGTAGCTTTCCTCTTGGTGTAATAGCTATAAGAAATATTTTATGTACACTTCAGCCTTAAGAAAAGTTACCATTTATAAATGGCAATTCTTAATTCCAGCATCAGGAAAAATAATTCTAAGTAGAAGTTATGGCAATATATAACATGTATATGGTAAGTGCTTTTGCTATGGAAAAGAATGCAAAAGAACAGACTATACTTTCAAAATCATGGTTTTCAGTTACATAAAGTTTATCAGGAATAATTAGCCCAGAGTTTTTAGAAGATTATCATCTTAATAAAATTTTGTTCCAGGTGGTGTGTTCATTAAAAGGGGCTAATTGAATCTCATGCATAACTTAATGGAATGAAAATAAACTCCTAAATGAACTGACTTCAATAAAAACTAATTTATTTCCAAACCTGCTGGAGTCTGAAGCATATAAAGGACGCAATAGCTAGTGAAAGTATAATTCAGCTGAATCCTTACTTGCTTCTCTGCACCAGAGGCAGCTAAAGACAGCCCTGTTCATCGGGAGAGCTAATATCACAAGTTAAATCAAGGCAGTTGTACACTTAAACTTACAAATAAGCTGGTGATTAGATAACGTGTCTTTTCACCTTTGATCATTGTATCCTCGGTGCCTACACACAGTAGCTAGTATAAGTATATATGCTACAAATACTTGTTAAACATATGAAAGATATTACTCTGACTTGTTCAAAACTTTTACCTAATTACAGTAAACTAGGTGCTGACTTCTAATCAGTCAGTGCTTATAGTGGCCACCTTTGCAGCTTGGAGGTAATGTCCTTGAATGTGGAAAATTGAACTGCGGAGAAGAAGGCATCCTTTGGTCAGTTTAGTCCATGAGGAAAAAAGATAAGAGAGAATGAAACACTTAAGAGTGCAGCTATGGGCCACCAAGCACAAGCACGGAGTGCGTGCTGTTCACCGATGTGTGGGTACCTGGGTGAGTGAAGGAGGAGCAGCTGTAATTCGTACCTTTCAGAGCTGCAGCAGTCTGTTAGTATCAGAGCTCCCCATCCATAGTCAGGGGAAGCAGAAGCTGGCAAATTACCAAACCCAAAGCAAAATGTCCTAACATGAGTAACATCAGGCATTGTGCTGAAACTGAATTAATTTTGCGGAATAAAACTTGCTGTTTGGCTCTTGTGGTTAAAGATACACTTTAGAAGTGACCAGATCCATAGAGGTAGGATTGAGAAGACATAAGGCTGTGAACAACAGTGTTAGATGCTGCGGGTGACATATGAAATAGAACAACCAATTTGTATCACATTGACAGTATCAGCAAGTATGAGCGACAGGTATATATTTGCCCAAGGCCTTCTCGGGCATTTGGAGGTAGTTCGCAGCTCCTGCTGTCTCTCTGATGGTGTGCAGGAATTGCCGTGTTCCGCAGTTGCCTTTCTCATTTTGGTATTGCACTAATGATAATGTTCTCTTTTCAGCCCCTGGAGGAACACGCATAGATGACGGTGACAAGACCAAGATGACCAACCACTGTGTGTTTTCAGCAAATGAGGATCATGAAACCATTCGAAACTATGCTCAGGTAGCACCTGGCATTGAGCAGTTGCCGAGGCTTTAGAAGGGGCAAGACAGGGCTGAGGAAAACTAAACTCTATAGCCACATTTGTGATAGGGCTGTTCCTATGCACGTGAAAAGGCAGTGACAGTCATAAGACAGTGGGTGACTTTAATTATTGGATCAGTCTGGCATATCTGTATCTGGTAGTGTGAGCAACAAATTTGATAACAGGTAATATAATACCATTGTTAATATTCCATTCTTGTTCTGAAATTCTGTACCATTTGTACTGTCTTATATTGCTTTTTTTTCTGCCCTACGCTTGTTGTTTGTTAGTTTTTGTTTGTGTTTTTCCTCTTTAAAAAAAAAAAAAAAGACAATGGGTTGAAAATGCCAAAAAGCTTTTTTTCAAACCAGTCATGTATCAGGGACTTCGGGGACCAGGTGCACAAGGCAGTCGCCAGTGGGAGCATAAGCTGTTTCTGTCTTCAGAGAAAGTGATAGCTTTCAAAACATAGTTGCATATTCCCTACTGCCCAGCTGCGTCTGCCCTGAGACTGGCCCGCAGCAGTGCTTAGCCTGTGTGAAGTGCTGCCTGTAAGGTGTAGAGGTGCTGTAGAGTTGGCTGTGGTGCCCACGCAAGAGAACAGCGACAGAAACCGACAGGAGACTAAGTCAAGGAATTTGGAATATAAGGCCCTTAATTTAAACTTAAGACATTATTTTTAATCACATGCTATCTGAGGAAAGGTTTCTTTCCCCATTTTATATGTAAGAAACATAGCATAAAAACTAAGGCATTTTTCTTTTGAGACAGGGTCTCACTATGTAGTTCAGGCTGGCGTCAAGGTAATGATCCTCCTGTCCAGCTTCCTGAATTCTGAGATTATAGTCATGTGCCACTGCGCCCAGAGAAGTACTTTTACCTGGTACACACAAGTAGGCAGAATTGAGTTGGCCAGATTTTAATATCATCTAAAAATTTTTGTTTCTAATACTATGTAATGAATATAAACCCTATAGAAAAAAATATACAGAAACAAGTATCCTCACTTCAAAAGCGGATGTTTTTAAATGTTGCAGTCACCTTTTTGTTTATGAAAGGCAGCTCACAGGGCATCACAATTTCTAAATACAAAGTATCTATTTCGAAATTTCTGAATCTGAATACTTAGTAGCCGTTTCTAAGTCTGCCAAATAATAATGCCTCTTACCTTCCCCATAGAACTTTTTCAGGATAAAATTAATACAGATATAAGATATATTATTTGTTATTTGAATTTCACTGGAAGAAAAGACTTAGAAGAAAAAGCTAGTACAGCTGTTTCCATAAACAAGATGTAGGGAACTTTGTCTCTTCGTTATACCTAAATTGAATAGTTTCTTTTTACAAATAATTTTATTTTTCACTTGGATAATGGGTATTGGAAAGAGAAAACAGTTTGATACCTTGCTTGAGTTTAAAAATCATAGAATACT
The DNA here is from genome assembly GCA_002564285.1 of Tympanoctomys barrerae. Classification (NCBI taxonomy): domain Eukaryota; kingdom Metazoa; phylum Chordata; class Mammalia; order Rodentia; family Octodontidae; genus Tympanoctomys; species Tympanoctomys barrerae. The sequence goes on from NDGN011410261.1 coordinate 8,819, forward strand.
TACAGATGGACAGAAAATCCTGGTGAATGAGGCCATTGAGCAGAGATTACATGAATGGGAAGGATATTTGAGAGGAAATAAGCCGTTATTAGGTCATTGAAAATGCTTTTGTAAAATGATGACTTTTGTTCTTTTCCATAGACATTTACCTGTGGGTATTAAGATAACTATTCTTAGATAAAGAGATTTTTTCCTATTGCTAATCACATTAAGAAGCATGTGAATTCTAGTGTTGTTTGGAAGTCAAAATGTGGAGGATTTCAACACAATTTTTTTTCACTGCCCATTAATTCCCTGCCTGTTTCATAGTTCTTTTCTTTTAAAGGGCTAGCATAATTTTTATTTTTTGAGCTCCATCTTAACTACGTTAAAAAAATTCACCAAAACTTGTGAGAGTAATTCGTTTGGATGTAAGAGAAAGGAACTGTGTTCAGAAAGCATGTCCCCAGGTATTAAAGGTCATCAGTATTTACAAGATGCTCATTTAAATAAGAGCGTCCTGCTTTCCTATAGCCTAGAATTTCAGTGACCTCACAGCAAGTCCGAGGAAGGAGGCCGGCAGTCCCCATGGCTAGTCTGTTACAGTGATTTCTCCTCATCCGTGAGAGCCGCGGCTGTGGCCCACGCAGGTTATAGTCTGCCTGAAACCCCGCCCTCTTTGCCAACACATCCTCAACTCTGTGACGGTGACCCTTCCTTTTAGTGGCTGCCTTCAGTCTCTGTGTCTCACGTATTGCAAAGCCTTACTCATTTTTATTGTCATCCTATTTTTTATTTCTCTACACATTCATTTCTTGAATGAATTTGTTTTATCCTCCAGGTGCTCCATTTTATTCTTTCCCTGCGTCATAGCAACACCTTTAAAATGCATCCAGCTTTTATAGCTCAATAGGAATCTGCTCATACCTATAATTATAGGTCTGTGAGATAGTTAAGGTGAGTTACTTCTGTGGGTTTTTAAATTGTTAAATAATATTATGTGTTTTACATTTAGGTCTTCAATAAACTTATCAGGAGATACAAGTATTTGGAAAAGGCATTTGAAGATGAAATGAAAAAGGTAACAACTTCAAATTCCTGCCTGTTCAGAGTGCTGGGATGGAGGGACACACACAGAGGTACTCCAGGAGTGCTAGAGACAGCAGATAAAGCTTCTCGGATAAATGATTTAGTGTGACAGAACGTTAGCTAAACACTAAAGGAAGAAGTATGCAATTACCCTGGGCTGTTTTCATTCATATTTAATGTGAAACAGTGCTTTGTTAAAGAGGAATAGTTTTACAGAGTGTGATCTTAAATGTCACAGCGCATACAACAAAAGCTAGAGATTCCAGATACTCAGGACAGTAGGTATAACGTAAAGCTGTATGCATAAAGGTGTTCATCACAATATTGAGAAATAACTTCAATGTTCGTTGGTGCAATACTGGTTATAGCCTATCCATGTATTAGAACGAACATTATGCGCAGAGAATGAGACCTAACTACAAGAATTGAAGAGGAGAAGTGCCCATAGTGAGTGACATGAAGGGTGTGGTGGTGCACACCTGGACTCCCAGCCCTGGGAGGCTGAACCAAGAGGATCGCTGCAGCTTCGAGGCCAGCCTGACCTACTTTGTGAGATCCAACCCTGCCAGAATCACAAAGTGCGACTCTGACTCAAACAGAAAAAAGTGAAAAACACAAGGTGCAGAGCAGTAACTTCGCAGTACTTTGGTCAAGGTCATTTCTTTGTTCCTGTTTTCCTGCCAGTAGGAATGGAAGCTGTTTATATGAGTCCATTTTCCGTTGCCACTAACACAATAGCATAGACTGGGTGAGTTAGGAGGAAAGGAAGTTTATTCCGGTCCAAGGCTGACTGATTGACTGATGCTCTTCCTGCTCGAGGAGTCTGGGCACCTCGCTCAGGGCACCTCATGGTATATGTAGGGGTGCATATGTACACGTGTGGCTCCGGTCTCTGGTCCCTCTTCTTGTCCAACTACCAGGAGTTAGTCATCACTGTTGAATCCTAATCCCTGCCCAAGCCCCCCACCGCCACTTACTATCATTGCATTAAGTTCCCACCCTCTTAATACCTCACAGTGGAAATATGTTCCAACACACAAGTCCTTGGAGGACATTGAAGCTATGTTGTAACACCGCCAAGGTGTTCACGCCCAAGAAGCGTGATCAGAAATGCCCTCTGGTTTACTCAGCAAGTCTTCACTTCTTGCTGCCCAGCACTCTGCCAACTTCCCTGAAGTTCTCAACAGGTTTTTACTTAGAAAAAATGTGTGTCCATGTGGATATATCTGTGCACTTAAAATCTGAAAGAACACAAATTGCTAATGTTGATCCTAAGGCAGCTTGTTAAGAGGGCATTTTTCACTTCTTTGTACTACATTGTATGATCTCATTCAATAACCATGAACTGATTTTTATATGGAAAGATTTTAAATGGAGGAAACTATCCACTGCCCTGCCTCGTTCTTAGAAAATAACAGGTACTTTTAAGTAATCCAAATAGGAAAGTGATGTAAAAAGTTCAAATAAACACTGTTACCACTTATGCTTTACTTCTCAGCTCACTTGAACCTTGAAAACACCCCTAGCTATTTTCTTCATGGAATGAATAAGCTATCAAGAAGGATTTCTTCTGCATGGTATTTCTATATTGTAGAACCATCTCTCTTGAAAAACATGACATTGATTCGTTGAACAATGTCATTATTTGAAGCGATTAGACATGACGAAGTATATTTTTTTAAATGAATGAGTATTCTTTTAATGTACTGGTGCTCTGTGGATCTTTGATCTTTGATTCTCTTACTCCCTTGATGCTTGGCTTTTAGGGAATTTTTAATTTGTTGAAAATTGTATAGGTATAGATGAAAGTCGGCTGGACTGTTTTCATTGTACTTCTGCTGCTTACTCATAATGTACCTATTTGGACAGTCACATAGCCTTTCTGTAACCTAATTCTTCAGCTGCTGGGGGATGGTAAATTAGTGTTGCCCTGCCTACCTCACAGAGTTATTGGAGGAATCATGTCATTAACATGGAAGTACTAAAGTCTGTATCGGTACTGGTTATTTTTCTTTGGTGCCAAATGATTAAAAAAAAAAAAAAAATCAGCAGTCTCTATATTGAGTAATAGTGGTCCCAGGAGACTTGCTACCATGCCTAGTGATAAAATGGAGCAAATACCTAGCACGCATAGTCGGAGCACTAGGAGAAAGGCTGCGGGCAGCCCACAACAGTGGAAAGTAATCGCCTCGGCTTTTCGCTCCCACATTCAAACAGTCTAGAGTTACCCCTTTTTCAGCTCCCTTTACTATTTAGGGCAAAAGGATTGTGGCCCTGGCACCCAGAACACTCGGCGACACTCTCGCACCCCACCCCCGCCCCCACCCTTCTCGTGCCAAAGCTGCTGTTGCCAGCGCACACCTCAGGACATTTTTGCAGCCTGTTAGCGCTTCCTTTACCTCGTGTATTCCTTTGGCTTCATCACTAAGGCTGGTGGTAAAACTGTGTAATCCAAGAAATAGCATGTTTTGGATCTAAGTCGTTTTTAAAAAAAGCAAGAACTTAGAAAATCCTCTCCTCTTCCAACATGCTTACTCTGAACAGTTGTATGCTGTGAGCTCAGAAAAGTGAAGGCTGAATATCAAAACCTTAGCGTAGATCCTTTGCAGTACTGCTGTTGATGGTGGCAGCGGTTTTGGTTTTATTTTCTTACCCTGAGAATTTTATTGTTCCTCAAAAAAGAAAATGATTGGGGAGGGGGTATCACCATAGCTGTAAAACATATGGAAATCAATTTATTGCAGAAATCATTATGTTCATTGTGTGTTCTCACCCTTTTTCATGCATGCAATATGATCAGAAAATATGGTGAATATTTAAAGATCTGAAAATGTATTACCATGAAACGTATTACCATTAATTAATCTCCATCAAAATACTCCCTCTCTCCATTGTAACACACCCCATTGTACTTACCAATGTGAGTTTGACTGTAAAAATTTAAACATTCACCCTGTTTGGGTCACCCCACCGATATATGACCCAGTGTGAGCGGCGCACACTGTTCTCCAGGTGTCCCTTCCTTTCTAAACGTTCACAGCCGGTTTGTGACGAAGGAGGGCTGTGTCGGGCAGCAGTACTTCGAGCAGGAGGCGCTGTATCTGACCACCCACGTTCACGGACTACGCCAGGGAGGTGTGGGCTGCGTGTCATGCTCCCCCTTGGGTCCGCTGCATAGACATGCTTTCTTTTGTTTGACCCACAGCTTCTCCTCTTCCTTAAAGCCTTCTCCGAAACAGAGCAGACGAAGCTGGCCATGCTGTCTGGGATCCTGCTGGGTAACGGCACCCTCCCGGCCACCATCCTCACCAGCCTCTTCACCGACAGCTTAGTCAAAGAAGGTACCACCATGCTTGGGGTCGCACTGAGGATGCTGAGCAGGGCCAGCCGGGTGGAGAAGCACGGGGGCCACTTGCCAGTGTCCCTACTGCTTGTAAATGAGAGTATACATGTCCACAGTAAAAACCGAGAAGGAAAACATGCACAACTATACAGAGGCCAAGACTGAAGTCTTTGTTTACAATCTTTAAAATCTTTCAAGTTAGTGTGTTCAGATATGGTGCCACATACCTGTAATCTCAGCTACCTGGGAGGCTGAGGCAGGAGGATTTCAAGTTCAAGGCCAACCTGAGCAGTTGAGCAACACCATCTGACAATAGAAAAGACTGGGTTTAGCTTGGTGCAGTAGAACACTTACTTAGCACGCACACGACTGGGATTCTGTGCGCAGTACCACCAAAACCAAGCCAAGAAACAAACAAAATCTCAAAGCCCAGGTTAAAGGTGGAAAAACCAGTCAGGTCCGCACTGCCCCTTTTAGCCAAGGCGCTCCTCCCGCTCTTCACTGGGCCAGCGCTTCATTGGCAGGTGTGCCTTGGGTTTTATACATTGTTTATTCTTCTATACGTAAGTGCCTGAAGCAGTGACCCCCCACGTAATAAAATGGACACGTAACCACTCCCTACGATGACTGCGAACTGCGTGGATTATAACTATGTACGAGTAAAGTGTTTAAAATTATAAAGAGAAAGTGTAATCAAAAATGTCAGATTAAAAATCACCCCACCCTCTTGTGGCCACTCTCCCTGAACAGTTTCCTCTCCAGGCCTGGGGAAATATTCTCAGACCCTCGTTCTGGTCACACTGGGGATCTCCATTGTCTTAAAGACAATGAGTACTTTTAGAAGTCAATGCTTACTGCAGAAAGAGGTTTTTCTGAGAATTGGATAGGCGTGTATACAATGATTTGCTCACAGAATAAAACAAAAAGTGGGCTGTTTTCTTGTAGGAGGATAATGATATTCAAATTATAATGCAACACAACATAGTTATTTTTCATTAAAAAGTAAATTAATGCAACTTTTGTGAGAACATCTGTTAATCCTAAGAACTTAAAAATTATCCTCCTACACACATGAAGTCCCAGCCTCATTCATCCTGGTAATGAAAAGGGTTAGAATTTTCTTACAGTTAAGGGAAAAAAATACAATAAATTAGGAGTCAAACTGCATTATTCAGAGATTCTCTACAGCATTTGGCCTACAGCCCCCCCCCAGCCCCCCTGGAGAGTGAGCCCAGGGCTCTCCTGCTGAGCTGCATCCCTAGCTCCTTTGATTCTTTTTATTTGGAGTCCTGGTCTTGGTGCGTCATAAGTTATCCAGACTAGGCTTAACTTTTGATTCCTCGTGCCTTGGCCTCCCAGATTACTGGGATTAACCCCCCATCCTAACTAACATGGCTCCCATTGATGACGATCCAGTGAGGAACAAGAGTAAAGAGAAGAGTAGCAGCAACAGTGGCCACAGAGAGCATGTCCGTCTCCCTTAAATTGCATTCCAGCTCTTTGCCCCAGGCTGGGTGTATAACACACCCATAATCCCAGTGGATCATGAGTTAATCACAAAGTCTTAAAAGTTTCCCGTCCTGACTGCATGAGGCTTTGGGGGGACAGCTAGATACAAACCATAACAATTAGTCTATTGTTAATCTTAGGGCATTTGAATGAGTTTTTCTGAGAAAAACCCTAGTGCTTCAGTTTTCTTTCTTTTATTAACCAGTATGCACACCCAAGAATTTAAACCTTGGACATCACTGATACTGAATTATCTGAGCTGTTACAACATGATTGCTCTCCTGGGTACATGAGGAGAGCGACCCCAAGTACTTTCTGGAAACTTCCCTGTATTGCCCCTAAAAACCAAAACACATGGATAAACGGAGAGACAGGTGAACAAAATGTATCAAAACATTAATGGATGTAGAGTCTAGAAGACACACGTATATATATTGCTCAGCTCAACTTTTCTGTATGTTCAAATTTTAAATATGGAGAGGAGGCAGTGCCTTTGCTGTGGAAGTGCCAAGTGGCGCCTGTGACACGCTTTCCCCTTGCCCTGAGGCGCTAGAGGCTTAAACTTCTGGTTTCTGTTGGGGACTGGCTTAGGAAATGCCTTCCTCCCACGGCAAATGGCCCAGGGGGCCGGCCGCCCTGCTCGCTAGAAGAACAAGCACAGAGACATTGCCCACGCTTTTCATCAAGAGCTTCCCTCAGTGCAGAGGAACGGGCTTAAGCCTACGTTTCAGACCACTGCTTCTGACCACAGCTTTGCTTTTCTTCGGAGACAGCATACAGCCTAGTCTTAATATGTCTTAATTATGTAAATTTGCATTGAATTTTAATACTGATTTTTGTAAGCTAACAATGCTATGATTCCATGTCAATAAGTTGTTACCTTAAAGTTCTGTAGCTTATTATGCAGTTTATTGTCCTAGCCATAATTTTATTTTAACTCAGTTCCTCTGCTTATTCAACTAAGAAGAATCAGGCAGAATTTGTGTAAATGGTAAATGAATTGAACAATTTTATCTACAAGTAGCTGAAAGACTTGCATGAAATTGGCATGTAAAGATATTGATTGGCTGAGGTAGGCCACATGACCAGAGTTGGTCCAGTAGCAGTTGTCCAAGGGGTAGTGTGGGCAAATAAGATTAGCCTGAGTCATTCCTAACCAGTCATATGAAGAAGTGTTGCCAAGACTGACTAGTCAGAAGTCACCTGGCTAGACAAAAATGGGGGTTTTCTCTTCCAGAGAATAAAGGGTGCTTAGCCAGTCAATACTAGACGAAAACTTCAGTTAAGATCAGCTAAATAGTTCAAGCGCTGTATAACTCTTTAATAAATGAAACATAAGTTTAGAAATTGGTGTGCTGACAGCAGAGCTATATGTATTACTTATCTGATTATTTTTATTCGGAAATAACTCCTAAATAAATACAGATATGTGAGTCAGTGGTTTCCTATTTAGCATAAGTTCTGCTTTAACAATTCAAAAAAGTAGCTGATCACATTGCGTATGCTTATATTTCAGTGCTGCCGGAACCTGAGCCGGGAGGGGGTCGGAGATGTAGTTTATCATCAAGGCTCTGGGTTCAGTCCCCAGTACTGAGGGGGAAATTAAAAAACAACAACAACAACTTTATTTCAAGAGCCTTGTTCATAGATTAACTCATGAATATGCTTAAATGCTTTTTCTAAAAGAAATGCAGAGTCAGCGGTGCCTGTGCATGCGTAGTTCTACTGTCTGCCGCTGCTGATCCTTTACTGCTGTCACTCACCCACAAGCTAATCGGTACCCATTTACTCTGCAGTTGTGTGGCTTGTGGTTGTTAGTGTGCTGCTTGGTTTTTTTGTTTGCTTGTTTTCACAAATAGGACTTCTTCTTTGTCACTATTGAAAATGTGAATATTAAACAGATTCTTAGCCAGGTGGTTCATATCATCAGTTTATTTGACCTTAGTACAGTAGCTTTTCCAGAGCTACTGTCTTTGCCATGAGCTTTCCCACTGTAAACTCAATCTGCTTCTGTATTTTTACGTTTCTAATGAAAACATTACAAAGAGGGCAAATGTCTGGCAAGTCCTTTTGTGTCTTTGCCAGTGCTGTCTGGAGCCCAGTTACTGACCACTTCTTTTAAGCCACTTGTCTGTACCTTTTGGGCCATGCTGTTGCCGTCCTCTGGAGTTGGTGAACCTGGTGGTGCTGAAGATAAGCTGTCTTCTGTGTCTGATAGTTATGGTTCTTAATTTGCAGTAAAAGCACCACAGAGCAAAGAAGCAAATGAAATTGGCAGTCTTGACATCATGATAAGCTTCGGTCATGACCTTCCATTTCTTAACATGGAACACATTTTCTCATGGCTGAGATCCATGCCAGGGAAGTCAGTCAAGCAGACTTTGCTTTGAAAGTCCACAGTAATTAGTGTGAATTTACTTTTCTACATGCACCTTCATCGTGCTTGAGGTCAGCAGCTTTCGTTTCAAATGCAAAGAATTTGAGGCCATCCGACGCCATTTTGGTTCCTTGACTTCTGTGCCTGGTACTTTGCAGTATTTCATATATTGGAAAGAGTAGATGTCTTTCCACTATACTGACCTTTTATAGATTCTAGCCAGGGAGATAGCTCAGTAGAATAAGCACTTGCCTGGCAAGCACAAGGTCCTGAGTTCAATCCCCGGGACCACCAAAAAAAAAAAAAAAAAAAAAGAAAGAGATCAACTAAGGTCAGTCAGATAGCTCAGCATACTGAAGTGCCTACTTAAGCAGGGTGCAGGAGCTGGGGCTCGATCCCCAGCACCACAAGCCCTATTGTAATTACTACAGGGTCTCACTATGTGGATCAGATTCATAGTGATCCACCTGTGGTCAGCCTCCCAAGAGCTGGAATTACAGGCACGCACCACCATGCCCAGTCTCAGTCGCCGTCTCAGTGCACCCTGAGGGTAGGGACTGAACCTAGCTGCTGCTTTAATTGCTAAGCTATTCAGTGGGCCCCAGATAGATTTTTGACCAAGTAAAAATAGACACATAAAATAATTAAATTCTAGCTTAGAATCAGAGGATGCTTTAAAAAATATTTTAATTATTTTTTCATTCCCTTTCAGTGTAATCAAAGCTGTTAAATTGCCCATTTTCGGAAACCAGTAACCAACGTTGTCAAGTGGTTTTGTTTCTAGGAATGATACTTTCTTCTTTTCTTTAAACAGGCATTGCAGCCTCGTTTGCTGTCAAGCTTTTTAAAGCTTGGATGGCAGAAAAAGATGCCAACTCTGTTACCTCTTCCTTGAGAAAAGCCAACTTGGACAAGAGGCTGCTTGTAAGTGTTTTCACGTTAAGAGAGAGTGAGAAAAGGCTGTAAGCGAGATGCTCCCGCCAGAGCTTTGGCAACTCCTGTGTGCAGTGCCCGACTTGGAAGCCAAGCCTGTGCTGAGTTGGAAAAACATTTCTTTTAATTCATATAATTGCCCAAAAGAAAGTAAGCCCATTTTCATCTTTGGTAAATAAATGCCCTGATAAACTTCAGGGACCGCAGGAAAGGCAAAGACTCAGATCTGGACGTTAGTTGGTATAAGATGTTAACATTTTACCAGAATTGAAACCTCTTTGATAAGCAGTAACTTCACGGAAACCCAGGGCTTCAGTGCGACCTTTTGGTTTTGTTGTTTTGTTTTGTTTTTCTTTTCCTAACGTGTGGGAGCCTTTCTCCAACGCGCCAAGGAGGGAAGAGTCTGCCACGTCCACAAAGCGGGATACTTGCGTACTGTCTTGGGCAGCAGTGATCGCAGGCATGTTAGGCGGTTTGCTAACAAAATCAGAGTTTAAACAAGATTGGAAATAGGCAGAGAAGTTAATTACAGTTGATTTGGAACTTCCATGGTCACAACTGCTTAATTACATTTTTATTTCTACATGTTTGTATTTTTCAAAGTATGTCAAGAAAATTATTTTGTTGCTATCTTTGTGTCTGCGCCCTGCAGTTTCTTTCTGCTAGAAGCAGCAGCTGCGCAGATGAGAAAGGCTTCTCCAAGAGGGACTGTTTTTGCAGTTTTAAGACAGAGTCTAAGAGAAGACTCCCCTGCTCTTTTCTCTTCCTGTCCATTCTCTGCTCTGCTCCTCTGGCGTGTTTTGTTGCAGAATGGTGCCAACCCAACAGATCTAAAACTCCTCAAGAGAACCAGAAAATAATTTTCAGCATGGACTTTCAATCATTTGACATTCCTTTGTCTCTTCAGGTTTGTCTTTACGTCATTAGAAGGAACAAGCTCGAGGCCCAGCTTCTAATTAATTTCTGCCAGCAGTCGTCACTCTCCTTTGGTGTGTGTTCAGAGTGCGTGCTGTGTGCTAAGAGTGAGGCTAGCAGTGTGGTGCCAGAACAGGCTACAGAAGCTCCCCAGGAGGCACTCGGTGGCGGAGCCCGCGCATGGCAGGGCTGACGTCCTGGATATGATGCCCAGCACCACCAAAAAAAGAAACAGCAAATTCTTGCACACTTAGGATAGATTCTTAGGCCAGAGTTATAAGAGATAAGTGAATAAACCATTTCATGAAAACATATAATAAAATTGTCCTTAACTCTGAGTTACGTTTTAGAAGAATAGCATTTTACCAGACTTGAGCAATCACCTCCTGACGTAGTATAAAAGAAAAAATTTACAGTTAAGACAGAAGTGAGAATGCAGGAATGTGTCTCCTAGAAAAGGGAACAGTGATGGAGTAATTAAGAAGTTGCTATCTTCCTTTATTTGTTGAATAAATTTCAAGTATATCGTGTCCTGGAGTATTTCTGGGAGCTCAACATGCCCACAGGACGCAGAGCAGCGGGCGCTTGCCGTGGGCACTCGGCCCAGGCCAGGAGGCTGAGCAGTGAACTGAACAGGCGGCGAAGTGCAGCTCGTAATAAAAGATGGCAAAAAGCAATGCTGAGAAAAGCTAGAGCACATTCCAGCGGGGGAGACAGGTGCCAGGACCAAGGGAGGCCTGCGTGAGGAAGCCACTCGTGCCAGAACTTGAGGAAGGGGAGGGAGTGTGAGCCGTAGAAAGGGAGGAAACTGTGCAGGCTTGAGACACGGCCGTGGGCTGTAGAGGGCTCGGAGAAGGAGCTCCCCCCGGCCAGCTAGGCCCTGCCTTTTACTCCAGGTGAGGTGGAAGCTTTTGAAATAGGCTTTGCAGGATGTGATGTGGTGTTCCTCAGATTCCTAGTCACTCTGCTTGCCGTACTAGAATCAAATCAGAAACGGGCAAAGCAGGGAGACCTTCAAGCTGGAGACAACAGCGTTGTACCCAAGTGAGGCTTTTCTGTTGCCAGGTGTGCTGGCACATCCCGCAGTCATAGCTCTTCAAGAAGCTGAGAAAGGATCGCAAGTTCAAAGCAACCCTGAACAACTTGGTGAAATGCTGTGTCACAGTATTTTTTTTTTAAAGGGGTTGGGGACTATTCTTCTGGGTATCTTCTCAGAAAAATCGAAAACATCACACCACCGTGATATATGTGTGCACCTATGTTTATAGAAACACAGTTTGTAATAGCTAGGTCTTATTAAAAACTCAAATGCCTGTCACCTGAGGAGTGGATAAAAAAGATGGGGTCAGTTTATATAGTGGAGTACTAAGCAGCCATAAAGAAGGACAAACATAGGTGCATGGATACATTTTATAGCATACTTGTAAGTGAAGTAAACCACAGACACATGTACAAACATTGTATTGTGAGAAGCTCAAAGAGTAAGATGCAAAATGTACAATAGATAGTATAAAATGGGAAGAAACTTCAAAAGGAAGGAGAAACTGGGATTAGGAAAAGGAGGGGGATATATATATATATGGAGATATATATATATATATATATGTATATATATCAGTTATACTACTAAGATCTCTTAGTTCATTGAAAAGAAAGATCGGTGCTAATACCGTCTGGACAATGCAATGTCTGTATCTTGTACTCTGAGTAACTAATTTAAAGATAACGATGTGCGATGCATTAACCATTATTAACCTCCTGTTCTTGTTTGGAAATTTTGGGATTTTTAAAGAAACTTATCTCTTTAAAAAAAAAAAAAAAAAACTTAAGAAACAGCTTCAGAAAGAAGCAAGAACGATAGGACGAATGTGTTTGAAGTAAGGAGAGTGTGAGGGGATCCATGAACATATCTTACTGTAATAAATTTTTAAGTTAAAGGGGTGCTGGGGTGTGACTGTGGGAGGATGCTTACCCAGCGTGTGGGAGGCCCTGGGTTCAGTCCCTGGTACCTCAAAGTAAGAACAACAAAAAGCTGAGAACTGAATAGGTTTTTCCAACAAACACAAACCGTGTTCCAAGCCACAGAATGAAACGCCGTGGCTTAGCCTGGCTTTTCCTCACAGTTGACCAGAATAACTTTTAGGGTACTGCCTCGCGCTCACGAAGACGTCAGGTGTGCTCATGAACTGTGAGTACTGGGTCGGCCGCGTAGTGCCCAACCCCACCTTCAGGGCCCGCTCGCCATCACACCTCCTGCGCAGGGCGCCGAGCGAGCCCCAGGAGCAAAGGCGGCGCTGCCCGGTGCCAGGTGCCTGCCTTTGATGTCTCTAGGTGTACACTTGGGGTCAAGCAGTGGAACTACGGAGGCTGAGCTTATCGGCAAATAAATTTCTACTTGTCCAGTTGCTATGAAGAAAGAACCAAGTCTTTCTGATTCATAGAAGGAGCTCCATGAAATCAAATTAGCCCCCTCCTATTTGGAAGCTCTCGAGTGATAGTGAAAACATTGGTGACAAAACCTCAGTCTGCTGTGAAGGACTTGCCTTAACAGGAGCGTGCTTCGTGGCTGAGAGCCGCTCCCTCCAGCTGTCTCCTGGCATTTGGAAACGCGTGACTTGAGAGCAATTAAAGGACGGTAGTGTGGAAACTGATTTAGGTCCTGGCGAAGCAGCCCCCCGCCCTGGGAGTGCTCCTAGACCTGCTGGCAGGCGGGTACAGGCGTTGCCACCTAGCCCTAAGTGGAGCCCCATAGCCGTGGGGGGTGTGGATGCGCATCTAACCTGTATAAGGTCTGAGTCTTTTTTTTAAGAATTTGAGACAGTGAGGACTTTATAGTGTTTGGACAGGCTGTCATGTCTGCGTAAGTGTCTTCACTTCGTAGTTGAGTGCTGAACTCAGTCAGGGCTAGATCGCGCCTAGATGTTACTTAGACGCTGCCAAGTGGCGCAGGGCACACTGAAGTGAGGTGAAACGCCACAGCAGCTGTGGACTCTGCTCCTTAAGGTGGGATTTCGCCCCAGGGGTGAAGAACTGGGGGGCCAGGTTAGCTCAGATCTCACTGTGACTGACCACCGTCATTAATGGAAGGGACAAAACCCTGTGCTCCTGCGCTCGTGTTTAGGGTGAGAGCAGCGTTTTCCCAGAATGCCGGGAAGGGTCCGTAAGAGAACAGCAGTGCCTTCCTGCTATCTGCAGTCACTTTAGCATTTCTGAAATTGACTTTTCCTATCAACTTGTAGTTGAGAAAACTGAAAATGTGTAATTTTAACTTTTGTTAATTTAAAACAACTCAAATATTAAAGTTATCGTACTTGCATATAATGGAGCCACTTTATTTCACACATGCTCCACTGATTATTGGAGTAAAGGAATAATAGGGCCAAGAGCTCGGGATGCGTGGACCCTGTTTATCTAATGTTCTCTTTCTGTGAAAAAATGCTTCACTTTAGAAGTTGCTCAGTGCAATAAATAATAGAGATTTGTTTTGCAAACACTTCTTGTTTCATCTCTTCCAAATTTATCTTTCATGGTAGTACAGCATGAAAATTTTGCCCTTCGTGCTTGCTGAAATTGAAGAGCCTCTTGCACAGCCGCCTCTTCCTTCTGTCTTCCAGGAGCTCTTTCCTGCTAACAGGCAGAGTGTGGATCACTTCGCCAAGTACTTCACTGACGCGGGGCTCAAGGAGCTGTCCGACTTCCTCCGAGTGCAGCAGTCCCTGGGCACCAGGAAGGAGCTGCAGAAAGAGCTCCAGGAGCGGCTGTCTCAGGAGTGCCCCATCAAGGAGGTGGGAGGAGGCTGCTGCGACCGGGCGCAGGGAGTGGGCAGGGGATGTGTGGAGGTCCCGGGCCCTGGCTGACCCTCCCCGCGGAGACCTCTCCTCTCCGTTGCAACACGCTCTGTCCACTTGTTCCTGCCCTTCAAATTGGCTGTGTTGGCTCAGAACCCTCCATTTGATTTCATTGCAGAGTACACCGGAAATGAATGGGTATTTCAATACAACCTAACAGGCTACTGTTTTATCAAAATATGTCACCTGACACATAGATTTGACTGCCTACTATTAGAATATACCATAATGTATTTCCTATTTTTTTGTAGATTGTCTGATCAGATTACACTTTTTATTCATGCTTACAGCAGTACGGTGCATCGCTGGGAGTGAATATATAGGCTGGTGTTTTCTGTCGTGGTAGTGATGAGACCCAGAGCTTGTGTGTAAGGCAGACCCTCCCCCACTGAGCTGCACTCCAGCCCCCCCTCCCACACACACC
>NDGN011410262.1:0-10216 GCA_002564285.1 Tympanoctomys barrerae
GGCATGTGGTGCTGGGAATCGAACCGAGGTCCCTGCATGCTTGCCTAAGCTTGCCTAAGCAGGCGCTGTAGACCACTGAGCTATCTTACCAGCCCTAACTGATTACTTTTTAAGGGCTTTTTAAAGCAACTAGAGTCTCAAACCAAAGTCTCTTTAGCTCCTTATATATCTTGGGTGTCTGGAATTAGTAGTACATTACATAATGCTCTTATGGGGGGTGGCCAGAGGCATTGAGAGATAAACAGCTTTTGCTCTGGCTTGCTTAGTCATTACATGTTTAAATAAAACAAGTTATTCATATATATATATATATTTTTTTTTTTTTTCAAAGTTTTGCTGAACTTGGTAGGTGAATGGACTTTCACCTGAAATGGTATTTATCCATTTTCCTCACATCTGACATCCGGGAAAACATTTTTTTTAGCATAAATCTAAGACTATACTAAAGAACTTGAGCAATTATGGACTTTGTCCCTAAATTTTGTTTCAGAAATCAATACTGACAGTGTCTGGTCTGGAGGTCAACTATGCCTCTATGTCTGATTCACCAGTCTCTAACATATACCTTGGAGAAGGTTCCCAGAAGGCCTCAGCCTGGATTTCACTCTTAAAACATTTTCAGAAGTTCACTTATGCTTATCATTTGTCAACCTGAGGAAATTACTTGTTAAAAGTCCTATCAGGGTAACTGATACATTACTTTGATATTATCCTAATTTGGACATTTCCCAGTTACATACAATGATCAGAACTATGCAGCTTCCATTTTATAGAACTGGCATCTTTTATGTGGCTAGAGAGACTACTTGGTGGCTGTAAGTTATGATGTATATTTGTTTCAGCTGAAATCAAACCTTAAAAAAAAACCTTCCATATTTCAAGTGTTTTTATTCTGAGTAGATACAAAAATTAATGACAGAGATGTGTTTTATTCTTAGTTCAGCACTCTCTCCATTTCTGATTTGATCCACTTTTACTGGATTTAACAGGTCCTAAGTTTCACACAACTGCATGTGTTTCCTTGCTGAGCTCACTGGAAATTGAGCTGATGCTGGAAAGGTTCACCTTCAGACTTCATTGAGGAATTCTAGGTTGAGACATGCTGGAATGTGGATGGAGTCCATAGTCAGAGAAGATGGATTAAATGGAAACAAGACAGGAAACATGTATTTGAAGTCTAACAGCAGCTGCTGAGGGTCGTTCCGGTCTTGTAGTTGTGCCTACAGGGAAGAATATCATCAGATAAATGTTTAGTGCACAAAAACAAGTTGGCATACAGGATAAGAAGATCTCTAAGATAATCAAGAAGGACTTTCAAGACTAGGAAAACATGGGGACCCTATCCCTGAGGTGTTTAGTGATGTGAGAAGCCTGGGATAGGCTTAGAGATCAGATGGTTAAACATTCTTTCCAGTTCTAGCGCTATTTAAAATTTTGTTCTATAAAAGTGAAAAGGTAAAAAAGGTCAGGTGCAGGCCATGTAATGAGGCACAATAGTGAAGTGGTTAAAGGCATAGGTTCTAGAGGCAGACAGCCTGAGCTCTCATCATGCCTCACCCTTGGTAAATTCCTGAAAACTCTCTATGCCCTGGTTTCCTCTTCTGCACAATGGATTGGGTGGGGGTGGGGGGTGGGGGTGGGGTAAAATTTCATAAATAGCAGAGTAGGAAGTCCAGGGGCAGTCCTTCCACTGAAGCAACTATTAAGTTGGAAAGAGTATTGCTATCAAATGTCTCAGAATTCTGAAACTTTCTTAGAGACTTATTGCAACCAGGAGACTGCTTAAAGGGAGAGGCTGATCTTTTCTGAGAAAGTGTCTGAGCAAGTGTTGTATGTGAACCAGGTACTGTTACCATCCCCCTTCAGTTCTAGGGAAGCCATGGGATAGAAGTGCAGTTGTTGGAGCAGCTGGATGGTGCCAGGGCAGGCATAGCACCCTGCCTTTCAAAACTGGGGTTGTGCTTTTGGTTCATCTGCTGGATCCTAGCTCAGAACTTGGGATGCAATGGCTACTCCTGATAATATCACCTGGAATATTTAAGAGGACAGATCCTCTCCCCTCTCCACCTAATTGAAGCTATATATTTAAGGAAAATACAACAACCAAAGCAGAAGTGTAAAAATAAACGTCTGAAGAAACAAGTAACAGTATAGTAACATAAAATGTATGTGACAGGATCACAAGAGTTGAGAGAGACAGAGACAGACAGATACACAGACACACACACAGACACACACACACACACACACACACACACACACAAATCAATTTAAATAATGCCCCAACATGTCTCAAATATGATGAAATACATGTCTCTGTACATCCAAGAAGCTCAATTAATTCCAAGCAGGATGAACTCAAATTCACAATAAGACCCATTACAAACTGCCAAAAAGTAATAACAAGGAATCTTGACAGCAAAAAGGGGGAAGTGACTTGTCACATGAGATCCTACAAAAAGATTAAATAGTTGATTATTCAGTACAAGCATGGAGGTGAGGAAGCAGTAGTATGGCATAAAATCCTAAAAAGAAAATTTTTGTCAACTGGGAATTGTGTATCTGGCTAATTGTGTATCTTTAAGGGTGACGATGAGGCTGGGCATGGTGGTGCATACCTATAATCCCAGCACTCTGGGAGACCAAGACAGGAGAATTACAAGTTTGAATCTGGCATAGGCAATATAAAATGACTTAGAACTTGTCTAAAAAAAAAGGATTGGGAATGTAGTTCAGTGTAAAGACCTGGGCTCACTTTCTAGTACAGAAAAAAATAAAAAAAGGAAAGAGACAAAATTAAATAATTTCCCAGATGGCCAGCCAAATAGCTCAGTGGATTAAAGCACCTGCTTAGGCAGATGCAGGGGCCAAAAGTTGAATCCCCAGGCCTGCTGTGCCAGCCTGGCCGTTGGGGCATGCTGAGACAGTGATCAAGACTGGGCGTGGTGGCATGTGCCTGTAATCCAAGCACTTGGGAGCCTGTAAACAGGAAGATCACTATGAGTGTGATCTACACAGTGAGACTCTGTAGACTCTATACCCTGTCCTAAAAAAAAAATAAAATAAAAAAAAAATAAATTCCTAGAAACAAATGCTATTAATTTGGATTCAAGGTTCACTTCATCGAGAAGAAGACACATTCATGTACCTAGCAAAAGAACTCCAAAATATGCAAAGCAAAAATCAAGAGTTGGAGAAACAGTTCTTCAATAATGGTTGGACACTGTAATTCCCCATGTTCAATAAGGGGTAGTTATGGTTTGGGTCTGGATGTCCCCTCAAAGCCTCATATGATCACAGGCAGTGCTTTGCAGAGGTAGCTGGATCCAGGGAATGTGATGCTGGGATGAAGGGTTTGTGACTATTAAATTAGCCCACTGATGGGATATGGGTAATGGGAAGGCCTCCCCTGGGTGTGGGCAGCATTACCCAAAGAGTTGATAGCCTGGAAGGGACAGAAGGAAGAGGTCGACTGCCGTCTTGTTGCCCTAAAGTGACATGGACTGCTTTTCTTCTGTAGTGGCCCTCTGCAATGCTACCCTAACTTTGATCCAGCCCACTAGGGACTGAAGCCCCTAGATACTACAAGCTGAATAAAATCTTTCCTCTCTTAACTTTAAAATGCCTAATACAGGTAGGTTAACAGGACAGTCTTCTATTTGAAGTTTCAAATAGAGACTATGAACAACACTATAAAGCAGTCAGGCCTAACAAACATACACAGAACCAGCCACTCAAGAGCAGAGTACCCAGTTTTAGCGTCCATGGAATGTTTTCCAGGATAGACCACAGATTACACAAAATAGCCTTAGTAATTTTTTATTTTTTTAATACCAGGGATCTAATGCAGGACCTTGCACCTGTGAGGCAGCTATCTCCTTGGCCCTGCATTAGTAAATTTAAGATTGAAATCCTGCAAAACATTCTTTCCTGGATGATACGAAATGAGACTAGAAAGGAATACAGGAAAACTGGAAAATTTTAATGTTGAAATTAGTATGTCCTTAAACAGTTAATGGGTCAAAGAAGTCAGAACAGGGCAAGAGAAGCTATAGAAGTCAAAGTGAAAGTCAGCACTCATGAGATGTGGTGAAAGTAGCATTAGATAAATTTATAATGTATATGCCTACATTAAAAAAGATTTAAAGTCAATAACCTCTCTGACTACCTCAGGGAATTAAAAAAGGAAGAGCAAATAAAACCCCAAACAATAAAAAAGAAGGACATTAAAAGGGCTAATTCTGAAATTAAATTACTGGAGTTAGAAATGAAAGTGAGTCTGTTATTATCAATTTTGCAAAAATCAAAAAGAATGAAAGAGAATTCTGAGAATTTTATTGAAACTGACTCAATAAGAAACAGAAAATCTGAATTGGCCACAACGAGGAAGGAGACTGAGTAATTGTTATCTTACTTCAACAAAGCATAAGATCAGAATCTTCAGTGGTGAGTTTTCTTAATCATTTAAAATAGCACTAAATCATCTCAAATTCTTTCCAAAATATTGAAGAAGAGAAAAATACTTCCTAAGTCATTCTGAAGCTAGAGAACTAAAGCCAGGCAGTGACTCTAGAAAAATCAAAAGAATAATAAGCCAGACCCCACATGATAAATACAATGGAATTATATTTATATGGAACATCTAGAATGGGCAAATGCAGATGCAGAGAGCAGAAAAGTGGTTATCAGGTGCTGGGGAAGGAGATTAGGAAGTTACTGCCACAATGGAGTTTTTGTTCAGAATGATGAACAAAATATAATACTGCTGCTACACAATGTCATGGAATTGTATGTGTAGAAATGGCTAACATGGTGAAACAGTGCTAAAATTTGGTTCTGGACTGTCGCCCAAAGCCCCATGTAGTATGGATTTTAGCCTTTAATGCTATTGGGAAGTGGCTGGACCTACAGGAGGCAGAGCACAGAAGAAACAAGTTAGGCTGCTGGGGGCATGCTCTTGAGGGGATTCCAGGACTTCTTGCCCCTCTCACTTCATTGCCATGAGGTGAAGCCATAATGTACTGTGTAGCCACAAGTCCAAAGCAACAGGGCTAAGTGACCATGAACTAAAACCTTCTGAAACTGTGAACTAAAATAAACCTTTCCTCACAGTAATAATTAACACAAATACAAATGGGATGGAGAAAGGTTTCCCTACTCATAAGACTGTAAGGCTCAAAAGAATTAGCATGTGTGATACAGTTGCTAGCATACAGTGTAAGTGCTTCATTTGTTATTAACCTTGTGGCATGTGTCCTTGTTCTTGACCATTTGTGTCGGAATTATTCAGGTAGAAATTGTACCTTTAGAATAGTCATTCAACTGTTCACATATTCCCAAGAACAAAATCAGTATACCCCGATTTCATGAAGTCACAGGTCATCCCATACTAGCATGAGATAAGACAAATGGTTTCCTCTTTGGGAGAACACCTTATTGTGCTTCCAACAGTAACATCATCTGCAGGCTTAGTTATGAGTCAGCTGGGGTCTGTGATGGCATGATGTGAACATCAGAGAATGTGGGTGTCCCTGCAGCTATAGCCTTGATAGTTGCAGCTCACAGAGTCACGGTCTCGGGCTGGCTCCACTCATTCCTGTGGCTTCCTCCAAGAGATGTTCCACATTGCTGGCTTTTTCAACTCCCTGGCTCCCCACTGCAGCTGCAGCTCCACTTTCAAAGCTTTATGCACTGCCCACCCCAGCAGAGATTCTAACTCTGTTAATCACTGCTGCCTGTAGGGATTCTAAACCTGTAAAGCATTGCCTAGTTTCCTGAGCCCTCCTCTGGAAGCCTCCCTGACCCCATAATTGTTGCATTCTGCGTGCTTGCTAGATCAGCATCATGTGGAGGACACCAGGGTCTGTCACCAGCTCAAGCAACAGCCAGGTCCCTTTGGCGGCTGCTGCTGCTGTGGTTTCTGAGTTATTGGACATCTGAGCACAGTGCAGTCATCCTGAAGAGAACATTTCCTAGACATTCCCTGCCTGAGCAAAGGGCTCAGGGGTCCTCCTCTAAAATAAAAGGCTTGTACTTTGATATCCTTGTGAGGGGTGGGGTTTTGCTCATTTCTGAGCTGACCTCAAGACATCATCTTGTCCTGGTGCAGAGTATTTGGCTTCTTTTTGTGATGATCCTAGTCTTTTCAACAACCCTACCCTCCAACTTATGTACGTACTTTCTTTCTTTATTGCAGTACTGGGGATTGAACTCAAGACCTTGCACTTGCTGATTAGCTATCTCCCCAGCCCTTCCTAACTTTAAACATGCTTTTTAGGAAATAAAATGAAAGTTTTTCAAATACTTTGCCTGTTTTTCACACCTGATTCCCACTGTAAATCTGGTTAAAAGCAGCCAGCAATACGTGTGCCACTGCTTGAATGTTGTGCCACCTCCAGATCACTTAGTCTGTCATTTTTTAACTCAGCTTCACCCAAAGTTTCAAGTATGAACAAAAAGTAGACAAATTTTTTCCCAGAATATAAAATGTGTATCCTCTAGTTAAATTCCAAATATAATTCTCATGTACACCTGATAGCTCATGAACACAGTCTTTACTGTCTACACTCCTATCACCATTCTGGTCTTCTGCCCCCAAGGAGAACTGGCCATTAAGTTCTTCTTATAGCATTCCAGCATTTTTCTAGCCAGCTTCTTCAAGCTTTTCCAAATACCTCCTACTAACCAGTTCCAAAGGCTTCTGAACCTCATGGCCATGTAGAGTTACACCAATAATCGTACTTTTCTGGTACCAGTTTTATGAACTAGTCAACTGTCACTGTGAGAAAACCAGAAAAGATTTATCTTGGCTCAGTTTCAGAGGTCTCAATCAGTGGCTAGCTAGCTCTATTGTTTTAGGCCAATGGTCAGGCAGATACATGATGGCAGTGGAAAGCTGCTGCCCTCACAGGAGGCAGGAAGCAGAGAAGAGGGTGATAGAGCACCAGAAAAGTCTTATCTTTCACAGGTGCACCCACAGTGGCCTGCTTCTGCCAACTAGGTCTACCTCCTGAATAGCCTATTTAGCTTTGAACTCACCAATTGATTAAAAGCATTCTTACAATCCAACCACCTGTCTGGGCCACTCTCAATTCAATCAAGTTAACAATCCAGATTAACTTTAGAGGTTTTATCATTTCCATACTTTAGAGATGAAACTGACAGATATTAATCTGCTCACCTCCTCTAGGAGTCAGTTGTTATACTCAGACCATTTCTATTTTTCTTAAGCCTTGAAATAGGAGCTGTGAATACATGGTAGTATTTGAAAAGTGATGGGAAACAGGCTTTATTTATTTTTTGTATTTTGAGGGAAGGCTCTGCAGGGTGTTCAGGGTCTCACTACTAGATTGGACTCAGTGATCTGCCTGTTTACAGCCTCCCAAGAGCTGGGGTTATAGGTACGTGCCACCACACACAGTCTCAATTGCCATCTCAGCTCGCCTCAGGGGTGGGCCAGCATGGCAGGCCCAGGGATTGAATCCTTAGCTTCTGTGCCTGCTTGCAGGTGCTTTAATCCACTGAGCTATTTGGCTGGCCATACATTCCCAGGTACTGATCACAAAATACTCATATTTAGGACCTTAAAAGATGGGCTAAATTTTAAAGTAAGTTTAGTAGTTCTAGAAAATAATTTGAAACAACAAGGAGCAAAGTTTAGAAGATAAGGACATTTAGAGACATCTCGCTAATTCAGGTTACCAAATGGAGTGACCTCACCGAGAAGCACACTGGTGCTGGTCAGTGTGCACACTCAGCTCACGTTGAGCTTTGCTATGTTTGTTGCTATAAATGTTTCACACCATATACGGAAGTGTACAAAAAAAGTAAAGTGGTGGGAGACACTGGGAAAAAACCATTCTGACAGTCCTTAAGCTCCTTTCACTTCTCTGCATTACATGTTATCTCTAGGCTCCACTCTCTAAAGGGCTTGAAAAAGTTGTAAAAGGTTCAGACAACAGTATAACGGAACAAGATGCCATGTACAGTGGTGCACACCTATAATCTCAGCACTGAAGGATACTGAAGCAGGAGGACTATAAGTTCAAATTCTACCTGGGCAACTTAGAGAAACTCTGTCTTAAAATAAAAAATAAAAATAAAAAAGACTGGTGATGTAGCTCAGTATGAAGGCCCGGGATTCAATCCCTAGTACTGAAAAAGTTACTTAAATTTTTAGCTGGCACAGGCAAACTGTATATATTTATGGAATACAGCTCTATGTGATGTTTTGACACATTCAAATCTACATTCTTAAAGGTCAATATATATTGTACAGACTGTCTGCTTTAACAAGAGAATTTTTGGCACATGTGTTAAGGTATAGGATAGTGGGATTGATCACCATTACCTCTGAACTCTGTATGGGTTAAAACAAACAAACAAAAAAACCCCTCCAATGCCAGACACTGAGATTAATAGGTATGGAAAACTTAGGATCTGATCGTATATGTTTTCAGGCTATCTAACCCTTAACCCTCCATGACATTTTTCCTTTGTCCTTATTTTGTTATATCTGCAGTCTGACTTGGCATGTATCCTTTGACCTTCAACCTGAATTTTCTTGAAAATTCTGCTGTTACCAGTTTATAATGTTCTGGTACTTCGGTTGGTGTGTCTCAGACATTCCACAAAGAGTAAGAAAGAGTACGACTTTCTAAACTTGCATTTTGCAAGCTTGGGCCATTTATCAGTTTTGCACTCAGGGCTGAGTGTTAATGGCTGTTCTGTTGTCCACTTTGTCCCACACTGTTTCCTAGCTGGGTCCTTTCGATCAGCACCTTCCTGCATCCCATGGGATGCCTTCATGGTGACACTCTGCCCCTTCTTCCAGTGGGATGCATCTTAACTCCTGGCATTTCTCCACTGTCCTTAGGAGCACAACTGACCTTCAGTCTGACTTGGCAGGTGTTCCTTCAACTTCGCCCTCTATTCTCTACTTAGACACAAAGGTTAAAGTCATGTATTCTTTACCAAAGCTTTCTTCAGTTCCAGGGACCCTTTCTAAATCAACACTGAAGTATGGTAAGGGTTCTGAATAAAGTCTAGAGTATTTCAAAGGAACATCTTCTTACATAAAAGCCTGTGTTCCCTTAAGGTCCTTCAGTATCTTTGTTCAGCTCTTCCTCGGTTCCCCTTCTCCTGACTCTTCTCATCCTTATTTCATGTTGACATTACTTCACTGGGTAAAGCACGGAATCTCTGGAAAGCATCTGCACTGTGTAACTAACACACTGTGCTTGGAGTCACCCTTCGATGCTGTGACACACAAAGGCTGGGCACCCAGCCCAAATTACCTGGGGCTCCTGTTGAGTAGGCTTATCTTTAAATAAAAATTTTCATCATAAGGCAGACTTAAATACTCATTACCCTAATGTGTTTTCTTCTAAGCATATTCCTAAGGACAAGAATTATAAGTCTTAAATGGCAAGATTTGAGAGTTTAAACTGTCTTCTTCTTAAATTTCTCAGCCTCCAGAACTCGGAGACATCAGTGTTTACTATTTCAGCTACTCAGTCTATAGTGATCTGTTCTACAGCAGGCCAAACAGACTAAAATATTGGGATATTATTTTATTTTCTAAAAAACAATAGTCCCTCTTTTTTTTATAGCTTAAGATCCCTATGAACTCTCAATCTTTCTGGAAAATTTTACTGTGTAATTTCTGTATATAACATATTAAGGTATTAGTTAACTGTTCTCTAATCAAATAATCTATTGGCTTAATGATAGTAAAAATTAGCTATTATTGAAAAATAAGTGCTCTAATAAAACTAAGTGGCACAAAAGAAAAGCATTATGTGTAAAAACTTTTCTTAAAGAACATTTATTTTGTTTATAGGCACAGTTGATATTTTTACTTTTAAAATTCCTTTTGGTGTCTTATTTCAGTAACATGTTGGCAAAACAATACTCAGATTTTGTCTAAAACTTGATAAGCAGAGTTATAAAAGTTCAGACCTCTATATGAGTATACAATCATTTGTTCATGGGTGACAGGAGTCATGTTTATTTAAGTAGAAGGCCTAGGAATATAAGGCTTTATAGCACATAACATAACCAGTATTTTATTAATAAAGAGGATAAAACCTAAATTTTGAGCTTCCTTTGCAGCTTAATGTAGGACTCTTATAATACACAAATTCAGCAGCACAGCAGGATACAAAGTCAATACCCAAAAGCCAATAGCATTCCTCTACACAGATAACAAACACAC
>NDGN011410269.1:0-10059 GCA_002564285.1 Tympanoctomys barrerae
TGCCTTCAGGGCGTTCCATTGGCTGGCTGGAGTGTTGTGGGGATCGAACTTGAGCAACCTGAGACTGGCAGCTCTGTGGAAGCAGCCACTGAAACAACTGAGATAGGGCCAAGCCCCAAATGGAATAAGATTTTTTTTTTCCCTCTAATCTAAATGGGCAAAAATTTTTGGTTGAAAGTTGTCCATAGCATTCCTTTATTATCCGTGTAATGCTTCTCCTCTCAGCGATGTTCTCATTCCTGAGATTAGTCATTCATATCTTTGTGTTTTTCTCCTCTTTTAAATTTTAGTTATATATTCGGTACAAGGTCTTTCTCCGCAGCTCGGGCTCAGTGCTCCTCCTGTTTTCAGTCTCCCCAGCGCTGGAATTACAGGCCTGCGCTCCAGCATTGCGGGGGTGGAACCCGGGAGCCTGCGTTGGCCGAAGCAGGCGCTTAGTCCGCTGAGCTATTTCACCAGCCCTTTTTGTGTTTCTCTTGGTCGACCTAATTAAAGGTCAGTTTGACTAAACTCTTGGCATAAGCAACTTTGGTTTTATCGGTTTTGTCTGATTATCTTTGCTATTTTTATTATATTTTTTCTAAATATGTTGGGTATAATTTGCCTTTTTCTAATTTCGTCTTATTTTATTTTTTGGTACCAGGGATCAAAGTACAGCACCTTGTGCTTGCCCCGCAGGTGCTTATGCCGTTCAGCTATCTCCCCAGCCTCCCGTTTCTAATTTCTTTCCTCAGTACTGGGGACTGTACCCCGGGCTTTGCACTGAAGTGTGTCGCTAGCCCTTAAAAATTATTTTTTTTGTTTTTTAAATTGGAGACAGACAGTTGGTAAATTGCTGTGGGTGGGCTCAACCCAGCCTCAGCTTCCCAAAGGCTTGTTGGGGTTGTAGTAGGCCTACACCACCACGCCTGGATATTTGATTTTAAACTTTTTCTAGTGTAAACATTTAATGCTCTGAATTTCCCTCCAAGTGTGGCTTAAACTACATTCTACATATTCTTGTTTCTGTTTAGTTCAATCTGTTTTCTAATTTCTTTTGTGATTTCTTCTCTGAACTGTGGTTTCTTCAGAAGCAGATTTTAAATTCACAGGTATTGTGAGATTGCCCACGTGTCCTTCTGCTACAGCTTTCTTTGGGAGTTAGAGAATATGCTACATGATGGAGGCCCTCGAGCGTGAGATCCCAGGCCAGCACGTGGTCTCGGGTCCCGCCCACGAGGGGCTGTGTGTTCTGAGCTTGCGCATGCGTTGTGAGCGGGCTGAGAGGTTTGGGGTGGCACCTGTGCTTCTGAAGATGACACTACCATCTGATCGTGTAGGTGTAGATGGCATCCGAGGCCGAGCGCCATCCCCTGGGAGAGTTCGAGTGCCAGCTCTGTGGTCTGACAGCGCCTTACAGCTACGTGGGGCAGAAGCCCCCCAACACCCGTTCCGTTGTGTGAGTAGCTGTGCTTTGGATGGCGGAAGTGGGGTCAGGGAGATAGCTCAGTGGCAAGCGCAAGGTTCTGAGTTAGATCCCATACCGAAAAACAAGAATGGGTGGTGACCCAGGGAGGCTGTTGAGGCGGGACGGGGCTCAGTGCTGTAGGACCCTCCCAGGCCCCGCCCCTCCCTGCAGATGGCCCTCCTGGCAAGCCTGGTGGCGTCCTCCATTGGGGCTTGCCCTGGTGCCATCCTGTCAGTGGCACGTGCTGGGCAGGGTGCTCGTTATGCCCACTGCCCTTGTGTGACTTCCTGTGGTATGCCCAGAGCCGTCCATGGTATGCAGGTGGCCCTGGGCTTGCTTTGCGACCGCTAGCTTGTCCTTTGTTACTGGGAGGGCTGCCATTTTTGTCCTCACATGGGGCAGTGTCGGGTTCCAGGAGGCTTTCTCTGCCTGGGTCAGCTGGTGTCCCTGTGGCTGGCAGGGCTGTGAGTGTGGGGACGGTTCCCAGGCCCTGTGTGGCCTGTAGCTGAACATCACTGCCCCCCCCCCAGCTCCTGGCAGTCTGCAGTGTCAGGCTGCCTGTCTCTGAGCTGTGGCCCCTGTCCCTGCAGCCTCCTGGAGGAGAGCTATGTCATGAAGGACCCCTTCTCACCGGACAGGGACAGGTTCCTGGTCCTCGGTGCACGGTGCAGCGTGTGCAGCAGGCTGGTGTGCGTGGGCCCGGTGGGTAAGCTGGGTTAGGCCACAGAACAGGACAACCAGACTATTACATGGCCATCCCCAGTTGCAAGGGGTGCTGGGAAATACTGCCGTGGGCTTGGTGCTGTGGTAGTGATGGGGCTCACGAGGCAAGTCGACGTGTGGGGTGGAAGGCTGTCCCTGCCTTTTTTGCCCTGCTGCCCCCAGCTCCCAGGGCCCCACGTGCCTATCCCAGCTGCAGTGTAGGCACAGGAGCACTCTAGGAGATCCGGCTTTGGAGGTGGCCTGTGGCACAGCCCTGTCATTGTCGCCTTGCGGGACCAGAGTCTCTGTTGCCTTTGGCTCTTCCCACTGGGACCTCTTCTGGGACATCGTGCCAGCCCCTTAGCCCCCTGGGGGCTCTGGGCAGCCCCTGGGGGGCGTGGAGGAGAAGTGCCACCCTTAGTCGTCTGTTCCTCTTCCAGGAATGCAGTCTGTTCTACTCCAAGAGATTCTGTCTCCCCTGTGTCCGGGAGAACCTTGGCGTCTTCCCAGCAGAGATCCG
Organism: Tympanoctomys barrerae; assembly: GCA_002564285.1. NCBI lineage: Eukaryota > Metazoa > Chordata > Mammalia > Rodentia > Octodontidae > Tympanoctomys > Tympanoctomys barrerae. The sequence goes on from NDGN011410269.1 coordinate 2,670, forward strand.
GCAGGACCTGGAGAAGAGGAAGACCCCCTCCTCCACGCGGCCTTCTGGCCGGGCCTGTCCCAGGACCTGAGCTTGGAGCCTGCTCAGAGCCCGCGGTGCTGCCAGCCTCATTCCTGGGAGCAGATCTGTGGCTGAGCAGCCTGGGCACCCCAGGAGTGGCCAGCCAGGAGCCCAGCCTTGGCACCTCCTGGGTGAGCTGTGTGCCAAGGTCACCATGGGTATAGCAGGGCAGGTACAGAAGCAGGGCAAGGGCTCTGGGGTGGTCCTGCAAGGAAATCGGTGCCAGCAGTCACCTAGCAGGTATGAGGGGAGGGGTCACTGCACAGCCTTGGGAGACACCCCCATGGTTCCCAGAAGGCCTCACACCCTTGAAATCCTGACCCTGTCAGTCTTGAGCTCAGAGACCCAGCTAAGGTTCTGAGAGCATTTCTTCCACCCAGCTCTTGGAGACCCAATGTCCGTGCAGGCGTGGGTGGTCATGGTGGGTATGGACAGTCCCCACAGCTGGCCTCAGCTGTTCTCTGTCCTGTGTCCCTAAGCCAGGAGTGCATGGGCCTCCCTAGCTCACTGTCGCTCTCGCCCTCTCTGACGCAGCCCTTGGTGCTGCCCTCCAGCTGGCAGTGTCCCTGTGCCCCTGGCCCTACGCAGTGGCCTCCGTGGGTGTGTAGAGTGCTGTGTGTCCGTGCAGCATTTGCTGAGGCAGGAGCTGCTCCACTGTCCTTCACGACCATGGCAAGGTCGCTGTCATGTGGGACGAGAGATGGATAAAGAGCCTTTTCTTACAGGTGCGTGTCCTGGGTTTCATTTGTAAACGTCTACTCTTTTTTTTTTTCCATCATGCACATCAAACAGTTCTCACAACAGCACTCATAATGCACCAGGTAATTTTAAAAAATAGTTTAATTTTTAAAACCAATTAAGGCAGAACTGTACCCTGAAATTAACTCTTTACATTCACCAGTCTTATAGTAGGACATTCCAAACATACAAGTTCCCATAAATTCAGGATAGAAATCATTAACAGGGAAATGAAGATGACCGAAGATTGTTTTTTTTAAATTAAGGTTATATTACAGCCATTTTCTAATTGCTTGGAACTGATCCATTAATGTTACCAGAGAAATTACATTTGCTGTCCTGGGCGCACCCTGGATTCCTGAGGTCCTGGACAGCCCTGGCCCCCGAGGCTGTGGGGCTGGAGAGAATGCTGAGCCTGCCCCTCAGGTCCTACCTGGGACTGCCCCAGGTGCTGAGGGGACAGGGCCCACCGCTCCTCGGGGCTCGAGAGCGGAAGGCGCCTGCGGACAGCTTCCCTGGCACGCGGTGGGCCCGGCGCAGCCCTCGTTTTGGAAGCGTGCGCCTCCTTATGCACGCCCGTCCTCTCCTGGGGTTCACTACAGTGGCACGGTGGTTCCCAGAAGGCGTCACAAAGACCGAGACACACCTAAAGGAAATGTGGCCAACGTACTGGAAATGGAAGAAGGGCCGCTCACCGGGCCTGCAGTTTCTGGGCTTTGGGCCAGGCCATCCTGGGGCTGCCAGAGAACCAGTGGCTGCAAATGATTTCCACCAGAACATCAGACTTGCCAGAGTTCTTTGGTGATAACCCACAGGTCGAGATTCCCTGAAGAATAGGTGCTGCAAACGGAACAGGACTAGCTAGAGGTTCAGTGAAGATAGTGGCGTAAAGTCTGTGACCGCCCACGTAGGGTTGAAGAAGGCCTCCCTGGTGGAAATGAGTAGACAGGCTCGCACGTCCTGCACAGAGCGTACGGCGGAGGGAGCTGATTTACACAAGGAGAGTAAGTTTTGCAAGGCTCAGGAGAAACAACAAGTTTCAGGGTCAGGTGCACCCACACGCACGCAGGTTTCCATTGTTGGAGCTTGGCTTCCTGTTTCCGGTAGGTCCAAGAGCCAGACTAAAGCACAATCAACAGTGACTTGTACGTACACTAATTTACATTCAGCTGTAACTGCATATTAGTCTTCTTGTATTAGGATGGTTTTTAGAAACTCACGTCACAGTGTTAAAGGCACAGCGCGTCACTGCACTCTTTTTACCACAGTCTAGACAGGAGCAGCAGGAGTAACGTGATCCTACAAAACGGGCGCTAGGTGGAGTGAGGTACTTTTTTAGGCCTGAGAAGGAACTTACTGTGCCTTTAAAATAGGGAATTTCCAAAAGTGATTGATTTACTGGGAAAGAATCAGTCATGGCCCTGATCCTCACGGCTGCTGCCCAGCCTCATGGAACTCGGGTGGGGACTGGGGAGGGGGCGCCGCTGCAGGCCAGGCACTCGGAGGCCCCAGCTTTGGACGCACAGCTCCTGCCTGGGCTTGCTGCACGCCAGCCTGTGCGGTCCACCCTCAGCGAACCAGACAGAGGAGGCTGGGCAGGGGAAGACAAGGGCAGGAGAGGCAGTGGCCAGTGTTTTTCCTTCCCCAGAGAAGAACATGGAGGATTTTTGCTTCTTTTAGCAAACAACAGGTCTAACAGCCAGGGCCCTGAAGTATGAGGCTTCGTCTGTTGGTCTTCAGAACCAACACCAAATACAGACCCAGTGGGTCTCTTCTGTCAGATGGAGCCAGGACCCTGTTAGCTGCTCCTGCCTTCCTCACTAAGGGGGCGCTCTCGGGGACAGGAGCTGCCGACGTTGTTTCTCGTGTCTCCTGAAATTCCACAAAGTCATGAAGTCCTGAGAAGCACAGGCTCACCTGATAGCAGCTTCAAGCTCTGGGAAGCATCCTCAGGCGGGTGCCCAGGGTGCCGTAGGCAGGGTGTGGGCCACACCACTCTCCCCGTGTGGGGCTGCACGGCCTGCAGCCCCCTCTCCCCGCTGAAGCAGCGTTCAGGAGCCTGTAGATCCCACCAGAGGGGTGTGATGGGAACCACGGTGTCATTAAACCTGAAGCCACAGGGCGGCTCACTGCCTGTTTTTAACAAGCCTTCTGATTTCACATTTTAGTATGATGTCATGGTCCCTGTGTTCTGAGTCTGGCTGTACGCTGTTTTATAGATGGGGTGATGGCCATTTTCCTGAGTCCCATTAAAGTGGCACCTAAGTATATATTTATACATTCCAGCAGACCCTCCAGGGAGCTCACACTTAGATCTCCTCCGCAGGCCTCTCAGAACATGGCCTAGGAAAGGCCACCAGATGACACAGTGGCAGTGACAGGCCCCCTTGTGAGACACTCTTCAGCGGCGTCAGCACAGCAGAAGCGGCTGAATGGGCACTGATTCCCCACTCGTTCGGTCCCTCGGCACGTCCCTTCATTTAATGATGGACCTTCATTTCTAGAAGGTGACATCTGAGGACGGCTTGTCTGGCAGCCTCCACCTTCGAGGGCCTCCGGAAGACGCACAAGTGGAATTGGTCCATGCCTGGCCGTGCTGAGGCCATCAAACTCGGGTGTGTTGCAGCAGCGCTGGGCGCTTGTTAACACTAAAGCCCCTCCTTTGGTGGCATCAGTTTTGATTCGTGACTCTGAGCCTTGCCAGAGTCCACAGCACTGTTCTGAACATAGGAGTTGCTTTTTTGCTACCGGGAACTGACTGAGAGCCTTTGCACTGAGCTGCCTCCCCAGTTCTTTTAAAAAAGAAAAATTTAAAAAATAATAATAAATATAAAAGAAAAAAGAAAAATAATTGAGACAGGGTCTCGTTAAGTCTCTCAGTTGCCCAGGCTGGACTCGAACTTGCAATGCTCCTGCCTCAGTTTCCCAGAGTGCCGGCACTGCAGCATGAGCAACTGCATCAGCTGAGGGAAGTCTCTGAAGAAACCCTTCCACAGGAGCACTCGTTTCAGGCCACCATGTTGAGTGCAGGTGATGGGTGTTGGCTGCACAAGTGGCTGGTGGGCCAGCTGGCTTGTCACCAGGAAGATCAGACAGGTGGCGAGGTGGCCAGGCAAGGGCAGGCCCTCCGTGCTCAGGCTGGGTGTGTCTGGCTTAGAAGGGGGAGCAGCCCTTCTGGCTAGGTGCTGAGCTGTGGGACACCGCCTGGGGTCTGCAGTGTGAATGGCCACTTGGGTGGAAGGTACCAGAGAAGGCCAGTGTCTGCTGGGCCGCAGACGTTCAGGTTCAGTTGTCTGTAACCCGGGGACAACAGGTCCTTCCGAGGATGTGTGAGGCCACGACCCTGACCTGACCACCAGAGTGGACAGAATCCCCTGTCCTGGTGCAGATGCTAAGGTCCGTGTGCTGAAAAGGTGGGAGATCCTGAGTGTACAGCGGGTGCCGGGGAGCTTTGAGTGGAGGACCCTGGGGTGGGGCTTCTCTGGGGTCGATGTCTGGCATGGCAGGCCCTCTCCTGAGGCAGGGCTTTGAAGCACATGCCTCCTTTTAAACAGCAGGGGTCCTTCGGAAAGGCTCATAGCTACCATCACCCGCGTGCAGCGTGTCCCTGCAGCCCTCAGGTGGCAGCTGGACCGCAGAGATGGATGCCTGCAAGTTGGGTGGGGCTTTTTGCTCGCCTTTGTTCTCACAGTGTCCTGGCTGTGCTGACTGAGGTAACTGTTAGCTGGTACGCTGGGAAGGAAAGTAGCTGCTCACTTAAAGTTTGCTTATCGTCAGCCAGAGAGCCTGCCTTGGGGCTCTGCTCTCCTGGGCTGCTGCACACAAAGTGGTTTGGTCCTTCAGGGTCTCAAAGGCCCAGTGTGAGAGCGGTGTCCACACAGCCGAAAGGAGCCTTCTCGGATCTGAGGGGGAAGGAAAGATCCTTTAGGACAGGCAGGTCTCCTGGCACTCCTGGATGAGCCCACGTCCTGGGGTGCCCTGGACTCCCCCGCAGTCACACATGGTGGGCCTGGTCCTTAGGAGGCTGGCTCATCATTCAGCATCCAAGCTTCGCTGTGTGCTGAGTCCTGTTGAGATACCTGGCAGGGGTGACCACTGTGTGCGAAGGCCCCGGCGGTGCCGGGGCACAGAGCCCAGAGGGCCACAGAGGGGCAGCAGCCGGGCTCGCGGCGGACGGCAGAGAAGGCACCCCGAGCCCACAGCGGGAGCGCGTCCTCCCTCCTGCTCTCTAGCACACAAGCCCATGCCAGCCAGAGGGCTGGCCCAGCACCTCTTGGTAGCGAAAGGCGAGGAGGAAGGGCCCAACAGCGCTGGAGGCTTCCTGCGCTCTGCTGGAGGACGGGGTTCTGCTTGAGGTGTGGACCTCTGTGACCCTGTTCTGGCTGCTGGCTGGCAACTCGTGGCAAACAGAGGCACTCTTGTGGCACTGACGCCCTGAGACATGTCTGAACAGGTGACCCAAAGGATCCCAGCACTGAGTGGCCACGAGTGCCCAGGACGCGGAGATTTTCTTCCTAATAAGAGCAAATAACGTCAAAGGACTTTTAAGGCACGGTCATGGCGGTCTCCTTCCCGGCTTCCTTGGGGACATCACCGATAGCCTCATGAAACCCTAAAAGAATCCCGGGTGGATGAATACAGAGCTTGCTGGTCAGCTTGGCTGTTACCAGGGAGAGCAAGCCACCACGGGGGCTGCGGCGCACACCTTGTATGAAACCTCCAACGGGATGACGGCGACGTTCCTGGCAGGCTGGGTCTTGCAGCTCCCTTCCTAGGCAATGTGTCTCTGAGTGACATTTGTCTAGCGCATGTCAGAGCAGGAGGGGGGAACAGACAGACTGGGTGTCGGACCCTGCATGTGGATGCCGCAGCCCTGGGGACTCCTCGGTGTGGGGAGCTGGGGGTGGGAAAGGGACTCAGGTCAGCTTCATCCTGAAGAGCTCACGATGACCAGGGACGACAGGGAAAGAGTCTGCTCTGCTTCAGGGTCCCGCGGCACTTGGACAGTAGCCTGAGGCTGCTGAGCAGGTCCTTTGGATAAGGAAGGGAGGTTGGGTGGGTGGGCGGGAAGGGGATTAGGAAGGGTAGTGGGGAGGGCACCAAGCAACCAGGACCTGAGCACCCAGGACCCTCCACGTGAGCCTGGAGATGGGCTCTGCCACGCACTACCTGGAACCACGAAAACCACAGACTGAAAAGGACAGCACGAGGGCTGCCTTCTCGTGGCTTATCAAACTGTTCTGGAAAATTCTCCTTTTTAGGATTAAAAGGCAGCCCACTGTTTCTTCAGCTTCAGGAAACAGACCTGATATCATCCAAATAAATATTCCGCTGCATTTTAAATACCTACCCTTTGGCTAAGTCTAGATTTACAGGATTACAAAAGTTGTTACAAAGTGCTGATTAGCTGTCAGGAGGGAACACAGCAGTAGAACAGGGCGGTTGGGAGGGAGCTGGCCGCGTGACTTGAGGTTACCCGTTAATTAGATGGCAAATTACGCGCTTGATATAAGGAACGGTGCCCTGACCACATGGGGCGAGCTGGACTTGACCTCGGCTCCTGATTGCCCTTGATCTCCTGGGTGGGGTCGGAGCAGCAGAGCTCTCTGCAGTCACAAGTGCGCTCTTGAGCGCCGGTTGCCACGCAGTCTGCCGAGGGACAAGTTTCCCATCTCCAAGGTCGAGGGTGCTGATCCGAGCTGCTCCCATCCCTCCTCTGCAGTGGTGCCGGCGTTCAGTGTCCCCGCAGGGCTGCCGCTGCCCCACACTGCCGGCCTCAGTACATGTCCTTGTAGATCTCCTGCAGCAGCGGGTGCAGCGAGGCGTCCGACTCGGTTTTGATGACTTGCACCAGCTGCGCGTGCTCCGTCACCAGCTGCCGTAGGTCTGCCAGCTTCTGGAGGAGTTTGGGGAAGAGGAAGGTGTCATCGGGATGGTTATTTTGCAAGTGGAGCTTGAGCACGTGCACGATGCCCTCCTGCATTTTCTCGATGTAGTCTATGTTTAGGAGGCCGGGCCGATCTATCCTCAAAACAAGAAAGAGATGTTTGCACGTGAGATGTACTGGGAACTGCCCAGCAGCAGCAGGCCGCGCAGCTTCCAGGCCTGTGAGCCTCACCGAGGACAGATTTTCCCAAGTCCTGCACCCAACAGGGATGGGAAGGACAAATACTCTTTCCTAGGTTCACGGCATCACTTTGCACCCACTGCAGTGTGGCCCTCCATCTGGATTTGTTTGACCACCACTGTCAGGAAAACCCAAACACTAGCCAGAGCCAGGTGATGTTTCATCTTTCTCCCGGAGCACAGGAAAGGAAGGTCTTCCTGGGTCACAGCCGGGTAGGGGCGGCAGCTCCCCGCTGCACTGAGGGAGCACAACACGTACGGCTCCGAGGGCCTTCCCATATGGAGGGCGAGGTGGTGGGGTGCACACGGGCTGGCCAGAATGCCAGGACCCTAGAGCAGGAGCAGGATGACACAGAAGCGCCAGTGTGTACATCAGGTGGCCTTCATGGGACAGGCTCAGGCCACAGGTCCCAGCCCATGACCATGCGGGCTTGGAGCAGCCCCCACAAAGCCCCTCTCCTCTCTT
>NDGN011410275.1:0-12584 GCA_002564285.1 Tympanoctomys barrerae
GTTTCACTGGGCATCTTGCATTTCATCTCATACATGCAATTGGAAACCTAGAGTCCTGTAGAACCGAGGCACGGACTGATGGTTCAGTTATCCCAGAAAATGCTCTTTCTCTGGGCTCCGGGCTCGCTGCCCCACAGTAGTGGCTTCCTTGTTTTCTCCTTCCTTTGTCTGCTTCATCCCCAGAACTTTAAAGTGCTGCTACACATTTTATTACTTGTTCTGTGTATTTATTTTTCCTTCTTTATTTATTTTTATTTTTTTGTTTGGAAGAGAATCAAAATTTAAAAACATTAAAAATCGGGGGCCTGCCCCTTAGCTCAGTTCTTTAAGTGGCTGCTTCAACAAAGCAGTCAGGCTCAGGTTGCTGTGGTTCGATCCCCACAACTCAAGTGAGCCAAACCTGCCCTGAAGGCATTCAGAGCAAAAAAAAAAAAAAAGCAAAACCATTAAAAATGAAAGTGAGATACGAATGAATGACCATTTTGTATCTGTATACTTAACATAGGAGAGTTATACAGCTCCATTCTCTTAATTCAATGTATAGAGAGGTTTGTCCTAATCATGTTTGGGGCAGGATGTCAGGTCTGCATCTTGTACAATGAATAACCACTAAGACAACAATATGTAATGTATTAATTATTGAAAATGTGCCTAGTAACCGGGTTTGAAACTGTCTCATTTCTATTTGGTTCTCAATAAAAATGTTTTAAAAAAATAAAAATAAAAACATTAAAAATGGTACAGAATTTCAAAATAAGAGGATAGGAAATCAACAATGGTTGTTATATTGCATATTGTTACATTCAAATAGTTGTTCAGATCACCAGATATTTTATATCTGCCAAATTGGTCAAAAAAGCATTAGCTGTTCCTTTAAATAAACTAATAGAAATCAGTAGTATAATTTCTTAACTATCTTGTATGTGTGTATATGTATATACATATATACATATGTGTGTGTGTATATATATATATATATATATATATATATATAAAATACCTTTTTATCCCCTTTCTTTTTTTATACATCAGTGTTTGTTTTATTTTTGTGTTTGGTACAGGGTCTGCAGGGTCTACAGGGTCTCACTACTTAGATTGGACTCCAAGTGATTCTCCTGTTTTTAGCCTCCCAAGCACTGGGATTACAGGCACACGCCACTATGCCCAGTCTCAATTGCTGTATCAGTGTGCCCTGTGGCTGTGGCCAACACAGCATGCCAGAGATTGAACCCCAGCTGCTGTGCTCTGCCTAGGCAGGCGCTTTAGTCTGCTGAGCTATCTGGCCAGCCCTTGTATCATTTATTTAATTAGGTTCTTAGTAAGAAATTTAGAACACTAATTTATGAGGATGAATTCCATTTGTCAGAGCAAAAACAGATCACAGGGAACCCTGGAGCTGTAGAACAGCTTTGACTTTTGTTAAAATCTGTGAGTCCATTGCTTTCTGTTCCATCTTGTGTTGTTCTGAAATCTGGTATCTCTCTTTCTCAGTATCGAAGATTTCACCCTCCTGGTGTCTTAGTTTCTGCAGCTGCTTCTTCTTGAATATGCATCAGTGAGGTGTTTGGGGATTTTCATTTTGCTGATACCAATTTTTGTAGAGGTGGCAATGACAAATTTCTGGTGTGTTCTTCATAGAGGTACACGATTAAGGCTAAGAGGCCCAATCACAAGAAGCAAGCCACTGGCTAACTGCTTCAGGAAGACCACTTTCTTGCCTCTGTGATGCCCGGTGAGAATGATCAAGATGGTGCCGGGAGTGATGCTCACATGCTGACTGAAAGGTTTTCTTGCCGTGGCTCAACAACTTTCGCGGCACATCTTGAGTAGGGTAGCATCTAGGTATTTTTCAAAGCTTTACCTCTGGGTACCACCATTCTTGTCCCCACTGACTGTTTTTGTGATAGTAGCAAAAACTTTCTCCTTTTTCTTCACAACCTTTGATTTAGTGGCTGTGTACTTTATCTTGTACAAAGCCTTTCTAGAATATGTACAGACCGGAAGTATCTACCAATTCCTCTAACCAGGACAGGATTTTGGCTGCAGTGGGGCTGCCCCTTCTTGGACTTTTCTGCCTTCACCTTACCGTTTTCACCAGTGCCACTGGCAGTAACCTTCTTGGCTTAGGATTTCTTCTCTTTAGTGTCTGGCTTCTCAGGTTTTTTTGCCTACCATCTTGCAAGATGGGAAAGAGCACCCCCTTCTTTCTTTTGTTCTTTTCCTCATTGTAGTTGTTCTTTCCTTCCAAGCCCTTGTTTTCTTTTTATAATATCTATTGTACTTTTTGGATCTTACTTATTTTTTGAGTTTCTTATACTAGAGAGACAATATAATGTTTACACATGCAAATCTGATTTATTTCACTTTTTTTTTTTGTGGAACCGGGGGTTGAACTCAGGCCCTTGTGCTTGCCAGGCAAGCACTTACTCTACTGAGCCATCTCCCCAGCCCCTTACTTCACTTATGGATATAGCCTCTAGTTGCATCCATTTAGCTATAAAAACCTGGAGTCTATCATTCTTTATAGCTGAGTAATGCTCCATTGTATAAAAAGACCAGATCTTTTTTATCCATTCCTTGGTTGATGGGCATTTGGGTTGTTTCCAAGATTTAGCTATTACAAAATGCACTGCTGTCAACATGTGTGTACACATATCTCTTTGGTATGATGTTTTCAATTCTTCTGGAAAAATACCTGGAAAAAGAACAGCTGGGTTGAATGAGACCTCCAATCCTAGTTTTTGGAGCAATCTCCACACTCGTTTCTGCAGTGACAACCAGCATTTGATATTAGTTGACTTCTTGTTGATAGCCATTCTTTCCTGGATGAGATGGAATCTTGGTGTTGTTTTAACTTGCATTTCTGCAATGACCAATTATGCTGAACATTTTTCATATATTTATTTGTCATTTATATTTCTTCATATGAGGGTTGAGGAGATAGCTCAGTGACATAAGCCCCTACCTGGCAAGCTCAAGATCCCAAGTTCAATCCCTAGTACCACCAAAAAAAAAAAAAAGAGAGAGTTTATATTTCTTCATCTGAGAAGTGTGTATTCATCTCAGATGCCCATTTTTAGATTGAGTCTTTGAATTTAGGGTGGCTGATTTTTTTTTTAATTGTTCATATGTTCTATATAGAAGTCCTTTGTCTGAAGGACAGTTGGCTAAAACTGTCCCAATTCATGGGTGTGCTATTACTGTGGTTTTGTCAGTGTTACTGTAGAGTAATAATAATTACATCTTTTGAGTACTTGTTGCACCAGAGCCTTTACATAAATTATTTTAGGCTCATAACAACCCTGTGAGAATGGGCATTGTTCCTGCTCCTTCTAGGAGAGGTGTACAAGTTCTGCAGCTGGTTCTGCGCATTTTGGGCAAAAATGTGTTCACACCAAGAGACCACGGGTGGTTCATCTATAACAGCAGCCACTCTGCATGGTTCTAGCAAAACAACTTAGAGTTGATTGCATGACAGATTTTTTGGAGACATTACCTTATCTTCCTTCACTATCTGTGATATCAATTTCTCTTCATAGCCATGAGTTTTGTGTTCAGATTCTATGCCATATTATTTTGTCTTTTTGCATTTTGAACGTGTTCATTTTATTTGCCTAAAATAAGATTTTACCTTACTAACTAAAACAATGTGTACTTTAATCCCCTCAGAAACATTTAGAATACTTTTTCGACCTCCTGAATTTCAGCACGACTTAAGGGAATTTATGTCAGGTATTGCATTTAACATGGTGAGGTAGGCAAAATTCTGTGAGTCTAAGCTCATTATCCAAAGGTTGAATGTGTACATATTTTTAAATATAGCCATTTTTTTCAGTACTACAGAATGAAGCCAGGGTCTTCACACTGAGCTCACCCTCAGCCCTCTCCCCTTCTGAGGCAAAGTATTGCTAAATTGTTGAGGCTGGACTCAGACATGAGCTCTTCCTGCCTCAGCTCCCAAAGGTCTAGGATTGCAGGCATGACCACCATGCCTGCCTGAGTTATAGCAATGTAAAGAATAGAAACTTATTGTCGACAAATATTTTATCAACCAAATAATGTTAAAATTATTTTTTATTAGCTTTCAGCTTTCTGGAACACAATTGTCTTCTCCATCTGATTTCATTCCTGCCTGTTATGTTACCAAGATGTGAGGAAGGTGACAGTTGGTTTGCTCTGAAATGTAGAATCTTTTTTTCCCCAAGATCACTGACGTAAGTTTGACAGGTTAAAGGGGTATAACCAACCCAGTGAGTTCTTTTAATCTAGAATAGTTTCAGTTTTCCTAGTGCTTACAGCTTAGATTTGGCTTGATTGAATTTGTCGAGATATTTAGTTATGCAGATTTAGCACTGGTCTATCTCCTGTCAGGTTTCATACTCGGGTGCCCTGCCCCTCAATAGTTTTGTCTCTAACAGCTCTATGTGCTCCGTGTCCTGTGAGGCCTTGTCTTTGTCACTGTGCTCATTTAAGCTGCACTTGACAGCTGCATGTGACAGTTGGGGAGTTGCTTTCAAAATCTGGCGTTTTGAGTTTCAGTAGCCAACTTGTATAAGAAAATCACATTTTTTATAATTTTGAGTTGAAAGCATTTGCATTCAGTGTCTTTTAAATAAGGAATAAAGCAGAATGCATGAAGACAACAGGGACCAGTGTTGTTAAGTATCTTGATAATGTTTCAGGAAGGGGCATGAAAAATATTTAAATGTAATACTCTGATATAAATTCAAAAATATATCCAGTGATAAGTTTAAATTTGAATTTCTAAATTGTGAAACCTAGTTAAGAAATCAAACTAAAAAGACATAAATGGTACCATCTTTATAGAACTTGTTTATATGAGTTCTTAAGTGCTATTTGCTTTAATAATAATAATAAGCCACTCATGACAAATGATCTGGAGAGATATTTTATAAATTAGTAGCAGAGCAAGTGTAGTAATTCTACCCCATACATACATAAATAACTTTTAATCTTAGTGATTGGAACTACTGTCATAGTCAGAAGTATTTGTTTGTAATTACTTCGCTAAATAATCCCTCTTTTAAAATTTTTATCAGTGCATGTTTCCAGGGCATAAGGACTACATGCCTCCTGGGACGCTCATACGTGCACGTCACCACTGTAATTTTTTCTCTCCCTTCTCCTCATCCCTCTGTCCATCACTTGGCTCCCTCCTTTTTTTAGTGAAATAACTTCTATCCACTGATTATCATAGGTTCTTTTATCAATAGTGAATTTATGGAGCCAACTTTTGCTCATTTGCTTCTGGAGGCCCATGAGCTAATTTTTAGATATTCCTGCTAACAACTTTATACCTCTGGTACTTAGCAAAATCATAACCATGTTTATCTTTCAGTGAATATTTGTTGAAATTAAATGACCTGCCCAAGGTATCTGTGTTCATTATATTTGACAAAGACTTAAAAAGACATCTGTTTCATTTTACATGTCCCCCCTACTGTTAAGGAACATGAACAGAAAATTCAAGATTCTAAAATATTTCAGTGGCCAATGAAGATAGATAGAATTTTTAAAGTTATTGGTAAAAATCAGTTGTAAATAAATAGGGTTGGGCTAGGGAGATAGCTCAGTAGAATAAGCACTTCCCTGGCAAGCGCAAGGACCTGAGTTCAATCCTCGGCTCCACAAAAAATAAATAAATAAATAAATAAATAAAATAAAATAAACAGGGTTGCTTCTTAAAATGCATATGAATATATTCACCTCTACGTACTTATACACCACCTTTAAAAATGACAATACTAATAGTTACTTTTCATTCATCATGTGTAATTTATATTAGCATCTTTAACATAATATATTCATGCTTTCTCATTGTATTTTTGCAAAATAGGTGTAATAGAAGTCTCTAGGTAGTTTTATACAGTGTAATAGTAAATGTTGCCTCCAGAAGCCAGAACGTCTTTTAAAAAAATTCTTGTATATTTTTTTAAACAGGGTCTAGCTATACAGCTCAGATTCATAGTGATCCTCCTGTCTCAGTCTCCCCAGTGCTGGGATTACAGGAACGCGCCACCATGCCCAGTTTCAGTGGCCAGCACAGCGTGTCTGGGGTTCCGGAGCTGGCACAGCATGCAGTACTGGGGATCAAACTCAGGTTCTTGAGCTTGCCAGGCAGTCACTCAGACTGCCAAGCTATCTCCTCAGCCCAGGTCAGAACTTTTTATCAGTAAAAATTCTCTCTTAAAAGCCAGATCTGGGTTCTATCTCAGTGCTAGTGTATTTTCTCAGTAAGGGAAACCCCACTCTGAAAATGAAAATGAGAAGAAATGAAGCTTTAAGGTGTAATGACTTTTGCTCGCCTTTATTCCCTTATAGTAAGATAGAGCAGTGTAATAAAAGAACAGACCTGGTATAAATAGAAAAGTGTTTTGGCAAGTGTGTTTCCACTCAAGTTTTATATGTTAGCTAACTATGTTGAGTCCTGTTCTAGCTCTCTGTCTTCCTGTTAACTTGATTCCTGTGAAAGTGGTTAGGCAGAGAAATTTTTGCCTAAAAATCTCTTCTTTGGGAATCTTGCCCAGTTACTAAGAAAAGGTAAAGCAATATGGGGGCAAAATCCCTAACAAATACTTTATACTTCCAGTCCATACACCTTTTACTTTTAAGTGATCCTATAGGGGCCCTTAGAATCTTCAGTCCACTACATGTAGCATCTCTACCTCTGATAATACAGCATAAAATAGAGTAGGGCCACTACCTCATCTTTTTCATGTTTAACATTGCCTCAAAATACCTCCAGCATGATTTATTTTAGGCCCAAAGATATACACAGGTGCAATTCATTTTGATAGTCACATCACTTAACATAATCATGAAGCCTGCTGGTTTGTCCCAGGAACACCCATTTATTCCTTTTGTCTGGCAGAATGACTGACAGGACCCTTTTCACTCCCAGAAGTGTTCTTTCACAAACAAGAAATTGTAGTCACCATTCCTTTTTTTTTTTTTTTTTTTCTGGTTCTGAGAATGAACCAAATCACTTCACAACAAGCTATATCAACCTTGAGTTAGATGTTCATTTCAACAAACATTTGTTGAGGGTCTGCCAGGTCCCTGGTGTGACAAGAAGTGATGGGGCTGCAACAGTTGACAAGGAAGACCTGGTCTCGCTCTTCTGAAGCTACTGGCATTATCCAAATTTGGCTCTCTGTCCAACCCACATGAATAGGCCATTGTAAACCTTCCCCTGTACTTTATAAACCAAAGACCTAGTAGGTTCAATAACCACAGTATATAGACTAAGTTATGTTTTTTCAACTTCATGTTCTTAACACACCTCTTTACTGGGTCACAGCTGTGAGTGGTTGAGATGCTCTGAAAGAGTTGTGCATCCGGATCCCGTGATCTCTTCTCCACCTGTATTGTATCAGTGCCTTTGGAGAGACTGAGGAAAGTGTGCCAAGCACCTGAGAACAAAACAAACTACACTTTGCTTCCAGAACTATTTGAATAATTAGATATTGGTAAGAACACCTGATTTATTTAAAGTTACTTGTACTAGGCCTTCAGTTAGTCATAAACACAACTTACTAAAAACAAAGGTGTAGAAGAGCCTCCTATGTAGTCAGATCTGTTTAGGGCCAGCAAATAGGATAAGAGGTAGGCCAAGTATCTCAGGTTCAGGGTGCCCAGGAGATCCTGGCCACGGAATCAGCAAAGGCAGAGGTCAGAACCAGGCCCAGAGAAACATAAGGCCATCCAAGTAGTGGTGGGGCACATGCATGTGTGAGGGCCCCTAGCTGTGAACATGTGTTTGTAGGCAAGTGCAAGACAGCGTTAGATGGCCATCCTCCTCCTGGACAGCATGAGTGCAGTCAGGAAATCCACACCACTGTGTGCTGCACTCAGATGCTGTTCTAAGAATCATCCCTATTCCATCCTGTTGGCCACAATAATTAGAGACAAAAGGGGAAGGAAACCTGGTAGAGAGAAAAATGTGAGCATGTAGTCCTGCCAACAGACTAATAACCAGCATAGATAGAGCTGACAAAGGCCAGCTGTAAGAGCTGGGAGCACGCATGCCTTTGTAGTTCAGAAAACTAACAAAGAGCAGACCAGAGATCTGCTATCTAATTGGCCAGTTAGGTTTAGGCTTTAGGTGTGATCATTGTGTTGAAAAATCATCTTGTCTCTACAGTACAGACAACTGAGATCGAATGCATATGACAGACAAGTCATATTTATTTTCCAAGTTTTTATGACTGATTTTTTTTCCTTGTTGATTGTTGAAGGGATTAGCTTTTCTAATTTTAAGAATCTGAAGGAGGTGGTTATGGCCTTCACTTCGTGTTGCTGGTGAACACTGAGTACCTTTTTTTTTTCCTTTCAGCACCAAATGGCTTTCTGAATGTGAACTGCTTAATTGTCTGTTGCATTTGAAAACACTGAAGTTCTTCCAGTATAATTAAGAAAGTTTATTTTTTGTTGAATAAAAATAGTAGCAAGCCTGTTTTGCTTAAAACTAAGTACAGAGATTGTTTCATGTGAAACAGGTGGAAACAGATGGTAGCATGAAACAGGGGAAAGTACAGGCCTTTAAGGTTGATCTGATTCAAATGCAAATGTAGCATCTGCAGCACAAAGATTTTGTGATGTCGTGAAAGTTACTTGATTGGCTACACCTGAGCTCCCAAGTCAGGCAGGAATGCTAGCAGCAGTGTTTCTCTCGGGCTGTTTCGGATGACGTCAGATAATGCATGTGCATCCTAGCGTGTTACTTTACTTGAATGTTCCTTTGAAGGATTGTATGTACTGTAGATTCAGCCATCATTTTCAGTAACATTTGATGGTCCCTCTTGCTGTCCCTGTATCCCTGCTCACAGTGCTAGCTTGCGACGGTTCGCAGCTTCTGCCCATCCACTTTGTGGCCCTGACTTCACATGTCTTTGTCTTACTTACAGCGAGTCTCACTGTGTTGCCTCTGCTGGTCTCAAACCCATGCTTTCCCAGGGCCAGCCAGATAGCTCAGCGCACTAAAATGCCTGTTTAGGCAGAGCGCAGTGCCTGGGGTTTGATCCCCACCATGCTGTGATGGCCCCACTCCTAGGGCGTGCTGAGACTGTGATTGAGACTGGGCGTGGTAGAGTGTTCCTATAAACCCAGCACTTGGGAGGCTGAGAATAGGAGAATCACTTTGAGTCCAATCTATCTACTGAGACCCTGTAGACCCTGTACCAAATGCATAAAAATCAGTCAGTCAGTCAATCAATCAATGAGTCAAACCCATGCCTTGCGGTCCTCTCACCTCATTCTCCCGAGTAGCTGGGGCTGCAGGCAGGGGCCACTGCACTGGGTGTGTACCCCTGTGATGCCTGTGAACCCAAGGGAGCCCAGCGCACTGGGAAGCCGTGAACTATTCAGGAGCCACTATTGGTTGATAAGGAAGATGTACATTGGACCTTACCTGCTAAAGGAGAGAGGCTTGTTCAAAGATAAAGTACACCATAGCAGGACCCAGTCTTTCCTGAAAGCTTATTGCTGCCTTTCAGTAACCCTGTCTGCAAGCAGTTTTTTCTACCTTAGGTCTTAAGTAGCTATAGACTATGATTATTTAAGGGGGATATTTCATTTTTCATTTTTGCCATGTATACATTGGGTATATATAGAATATTGTATGGTCAATATGATATATATGTCTATATATAGTATATATGGTGTATATTTCTATCTGAGGAAGAAGCAAAAGCATTTAGCATATATTGGACGGCTCTGCAAGATTTAAACAGGAAATGGGTAGAGTTGTGTTCTGATTTGTTTCCAAAGCCCAGCAATGAAAGCAGTGACACTTAATGTTTGGAAAGTCCCGGACATTCGTTATAGTCTCCCAAGAAAATTCTGTTTAAAATTCCCACTGTTCATTATACTTAACTCAAAATATTCATCACATATCAAGCAATCCTAAGTGCTCCATTAATTCTATGTACCTTGGCAT
This sequence comes from Tympanoctomys barrerae, assembly GCA_002564285.1. NCBI lineage: Eukaryota > Metazoa > Chordata > Mammalia > Rodentia > Octodontidae > Tympanoctomys > Tympanoctomys barrerae. The sequence continues at coordinate 9,959 of NDGN011410275.1, forward strand.
TCAGGCATGGGTGTACTTACATACGTATAAGTGAGCACTCAGCAAACACACATGTTCCTTTATGGAAAGAACCACCGAACTGGTAAAGGAAACCTGGCAGGATTGTGTGTGTTTGTGTTTAAGGTGGAACATTTCTTTGTTCTCTTACGTGGTATTGCAGGTAGAGCTGAAGGTAAGAATGAGGATGCAGAGCAAAGGGCGGTATGGGCAGGTCGGGGGGACTCCAGAGAGACTGGCTCCGTGGCTTTTCAGTTCCTGGTGCAGGTGGGGACAGTAGGCTGAGGTCTGGCTAAACACGGTCATGGGGCTGCAAGCGCAGAGGGAGTAGAGCGAGCACACAGCAGAGGAAAGCCCTGACGGGAAGAGTTTGGGGAGCGGGCGGGGCAGGGCCCTGGCTCGTCAGGTGGCACTGTTAGTGTTACCTTTACAGTGGTCCAGAGGGAGAGAACAGTTTGGGAGAAGGTCAGCAGTGAAAAGTCTTTAAGGTTGTCCTGCTGCAGCTGCTTTCCAGGTTACGGCATTTCAGTCCGGAGCTCTCTGGATGTGGCAAGCTCTCTATCATGCAGCTCTCTATAGTGCAGTTTTCAGGTACAAAGTTTCCTGATAATGAAAGGTGGGGAAGTAGCATTCTTCCGTGTGAGCAGTCACATCCTGATTCTGGGCTTGCAAAGGTAGCTGGGCCAGAGAGAAAAGAATATTGGAAAACAGGGGATCAAATTCTGGCTCCGGCACTCATCTTAGGCAGACGCCATATCTGAGTCTGTTTCTCAAACACAGGCTGCCTTAACATCTGTCTTGTAGAGTTGGGAGGAGAAAAGGAGCCTTTGTTCTGTGCACAGGCCTAGCGTGTTCTCGTGGATGTGGCCAGCATGTCAGCAGTGGCCTGGCTTTGTGTACTCTGTGTGCAAGTGCAGAGGCCCTTGTCAGCCAAATGCAAGAACAGTGCCCCTTGGCAGGCTGAGGTAGTCCTGGAATACTCGCTGCTGAGAACTTGGTGAGAAACTGCTTTTGCCCTTTAGCAGTGAGGTCCTGGAACCCGTTATCTCAAAGCACTGCAGGAGAGACACTAGTGCCCCTTAAGAGGCAGAGACACACATCCCAGTCTGAGGTTCAAAACACTGTATAATGGACCTAGTACTTATTTACTTATTCTGTCCTGGCATGGATGGTGAAAAAAGATAACTTCAACTTCAGCAAAGTCAGCAGAATGATCCCAATTTTTAACATCCTGCATTTGGCTTCACACAGCAGCCGTTTAGCATTAGCCACTGACTGTCCAGGTATCAGCTTCTCTCTCCCCTTCCAACCCTTCCTGGGACCTGTCTGCATCAGTGTGTGAAAAAGAGGCTTCACTTCCTAGTTTCCTTCCCCAAACGTGACTGCAAACATTGCTCTTCGTTTCCCCTGTTGAACTTTATTTTTTGCTTCTGGTGCTGAGGACTGAACCTAGGGCTTCGAGCCTGCTAGGCAAGCACTGTACCTATTGTACCGCTGAACTAGATCCCCAGCTGCCTCTTCATTTCCTCTGTATTTCTCTTTTATTAGCAGTAGTCTCAGCAGTAGTCTTTTTCCCCCCTTTTCTTTTTTGAGATAGGGTCTCACTATGTAGTTCAGGCTGGCCTCAAACTCACAGCAGTCCTGCCTGAGCCTCCAGATTGCTGAGATTCCAGGCATGAGCCACATGCAGGGCTAGCAGAAGTCTTCTGGATACACAGTAGCGCTCTACCTCTTCTTCTTTCCCTTACAAGGAAGGTGAAGACCTTCCTGTTCTGCCCTGTAGGCAGGCACACAGTACTTCATTGGTTTTATAGGTGACAAGTAGTTCAATAAAACCTTAGTTCCATGGCTATAAAAATTACAGTGTCAGAGGTAAGGATTTTGTAAGCCAAAACTACAAGATGAGGTGGAAGGCATCAGAGTTTAAGAGACTTTGTATTTATCATTCTTTCCAGTTTTCAGATAAAGTGCATTAGTGCAGATTTTATATTTTCTACATAATTTGTTACAGCATAGAAAAATGTTGAAATTGTAAAGCATAAGCATGTGTTGGTCATTAGTTTGGCCTCAGGCTTTCTTCTTTTATTTGTTCAACCATTTCATCGAATTGCCTTGGCGCTGTGCTAGGGTGTTAGGGAAAATGAGAGGAGGACCTCACCTTGTCACTTAGAGGATCTGAGTGTGACAGTGACAGAGGAAAGGGGTGTGGAAGCTGTGTGTGCAGTGTGTGCGTGCGACTCCGAGCTGATTGTCTGGCAGGTAAGAGGGAGGGAGCTACTGAAAAAGCTGCACCCCACGGGATGATGTCATGATTTTTGAGAACCGTGTGCATGTGATTTACAGAACCATGGCCACAAGGGGTGGGGAGCAGGCCAGGAAGGCTAAGTGGGCCCCTTTGGGAGGTGAATCTTTCTGAAATCTTTGACTTACAATTTTCTATGGACAGAAGACAAGGAAGGTTGGATAATTTTGGGATAGAGGAGGATGTAAATATGTCATAGTGTCTTTACATTTTGTGATGACTTTCTCCCTTAGGCTGGTAAAGAGAATAAAGGTAGACTACCTATGAGAGATTTAGAGTTGAGCTTTTTAGAAAACCAAACAAAACATTGTCAAGACATACTGCTCA
>NDGN011410298.1:0-18151 GCA_002564285.1 Tympanoctomys barrerae
TTCTGCTGAAGGGTTCCTCGCTGGGCCTGCACTCTGGGTCGAATGAAGATCTGCGGGCCCTGGACGGTCTCACTCACATGCCCGGCCTGGGCTCTGGGTCCATTCAGGATCCCGCGGGCCCTGGGTCGTCTCACTCAATCTCCGGACCTTCGCTCTGGGTCCTATTTTTACTTCGACAGGACCTATATTTTGGCTTAGTCTATCTCTTAAGAAAGTACTGGCTTGCTCAAAGAAGTAAAGGTTCAGAGAAGAAAGATGAGAAAGAAATTTTAAGGCGATTCCTTTATATTTTGTAATTAGCTTTGATGGCTTGTGCCTAGCTGTCCCCGCAAAGACTCATGCAATCATGGGGGTCAGCTTCTCGTAGGTGGCTGGATGTGGAGTTTGTGATCGGTACAGGGCCCAGTGCTGGACTATGGAGGGAATGCTGCCTCAGCTTGAGGCAGAAGGAGGAGGAGCAGGGTGCACCGCTCTCGGGGCAGGCCTGTTAGTCATGGTGAGGACAGAGGAAGTGTGCAGCTCAGCACTGGGAGCTGGAAGCCTCTGTATGGATGCAAATTTAGGAGCACTGGGACATGAGAGAAAAGGAGAAAAAGGTGGCTGGGCCACGGCGGGGTGGCAGGTGCCAGGAGGAGGTCAAAGTGAAGAAGAGGGGAGGCCTGGGGTGGATTTAAAATAAGGGTCTTGTGCCTGAGATGGACCAAGCTTGGTGAGACAGGGCCTAGAAGACTGGAGAGAAGGAGCGGGTTCCTGACAGAGAAACAAAGGGGAAGGAGGACTGCGCACGCCCGTCCTGTCACAGGGTCAGAGGTAGCAAGGCTACTCAGGTCCTGGAAAGGAGGGGAGTTAGGGGGCTCACAGTTCACTTCCACTCTCGTAGACTGCACATCAACGGGATGGGGCGGGACCGTATTCACAGCACAGAGGACTGCGGCTGTGCACACGAGTGACAAGGACAGTCCTTGGTGGCTGCCTGGGCCAGTGATCCCCTAGTGAGTCTGCATCTGGCATCAGTGAGCCTAGCTCCTCCTTACTGTGCTCTGCTGCCCCAGTGGAAGCCAGGTGAAAATCAGAGTGAGCTTATCAGGAATGGAGATGCCTGGACACCAAAGCTCAGAAGTAGAGACGTTGCTTCCTTTTGTCCCCAAGCCTGAAGGTGTGGTGTTTGGCTTTTGTCACTTTTAAAGAGATCCACTGATTTCACTACTACTTTTAGCTTCAGAAGAAGAAGGCATTATTTCTAAAAATGTATCTTTTTATTAGATTGTTCTTTAGCCAATTTAATAAAAGGCTGAAAGATGAAAATTAATTTCAAACTGCTCACGCGTCGCAAGTTGACTTGTGCCACTTCCAAACTGCACAGAATTATTTTAGAAGCAACGTATGAATAATGCTTATTGCATGACAGCTGTGTAAGAGCTCAAGCAAGAGCTCTACAGAATCGTTGTATCATAGTGACAAGCTTGGACTTCTCAGGATAAGTTGAGTCAAAGTGCTTTTAACGAGCCTTGTGTTTAGGGCACAAAGCAGTGAGACATGAGGTTACTGGCACACAGGTCCTCTCTGTGCACCCTCCTGAAGCACTTACCCAGTGGAGACAGACAGCCACAGCATGCTCGGGAATGAGGAGTAAATCTCAGCCATGGGCCCTTGTACAGTGGGACTGCAGGACTTTGGTGACTGGATTGCCACTGGTGTCTGCTCCAAATTCCCAGTATAAGATACTTCATGTTGTCCAAAGGACCTACCAATATTTCCAAGAAATCCTAGGTCATGCTCCTGTTATAGGTTGGCTCTTGGCTGTCCCCTCAAAAGCGGAGTGTTGACGGGTCGTCCCCAGCGCCATGGCATCGAGAGGTGATGGATGCTTTAAAGGGCGGGGTCTAGTAGAAATCTTAGGTCGCTGGGGTCTGCCCATGAAAGAGATGAGGGACCCTGACTCCTTCATCTTCTCTTTTTCACATCTGTCAAGACAACGAGTGAGCAGTTCTAGTTTAAACATCCTGGAAACAAAGTGTGCTGCCTCAGTACAAGCCCAAAACAATGCGTCAAGCAGACATGGGCCAACTACCAGAACTGCAAGCAGAAGCATCTCTCTGCGTGTCTCCCTCCTTCCCTCCCTGCCTCCTTCCCCCCTCACACTACCCCTCCCCCTCTCTCCCCATTCTCTCTCCCTCTCTATCACCCTCTCCATCTCTTTCTCTTTCTGAGGTACTTGGGATTAAGCACAAGACCATCATTCAAGGAGCCACCTCTGTGTCTTTTTATGTCTATTTTGAGTCAGGGCCTTGCTGGGTTGCTAAGTTGCCCAAGTTGGGTTTGGTCATGTGACCCTCCTGCCTCAGTCTCCCAGAGTGGTGGGATTACAGATGTGTGCCACCGCACAATTTTAACCTTTTCCTTTATAAAGATATTTATCTTGGATGTTTTGTTGGAGTAGCAGGAAGCCGAGGACTACAGCCCCTGTGTACTGTGTAACAATTGCAATCAAGCCAACCGTTGCTATTTGTTGTGGGGCCTATGGCTATTTATATGTCAAATTGTGCAGGTTATCTGCCAAGGTGAGGAGTTTGCCTTTCCCTGTTCATTTTCTCCATTCCATAGGCAAGAGACTGAAATGGAGGTGTTTGCCATTCTAAAGCAATTACAAATGTTTAGTGAACAACCCTTACTATTTACAGTAGTGGAGAGCAGTATTGTTCAACTACATAGAGGCTATAGTGAAGCCTCCTAGGTCACCTGCCGGCTTTGTGCATCCTGAAGTTGCTCATCCGTCTGCACAATGGGGATAATGGCTATCCTAATGTTATAGTTTTTTAATAAAGACTAAAGGAGTGAATTGTGTATAGTGCCCAGAATAGTGTCTGACACATGATAACTCCTATATCCATATTAGCTATTATTAGCATGATGGTCAATTAATGACAAGTTGCAATTATGAATACTGATAGCTAGTGAAGTGCTAACCCTGTGCTGGCCGGCACCTGGGCCTTTAGGGTTAGATATCTCACCAGTTCTTGAGGTAGACAGGGCTGTTAGTGTACTTGGAGGCTGAGGAAGGGAGGACCGGAGAAGGCAGTGACCATAGACATGTGCTTGAAGCATGCGACTTCCGGCTGGGCCGGTGGTGCCCTGGGACCATCTGTGTGGCTCTGGGGTTGGACAGACACAGCACAGCCCATAGCCTCAGGCCACAAGCACAGCCACAGCTGAAGAACACAGCCTCATGTTGTCCTCCCTGCACTGTGAGCCATGCCACTGTGCCTGGACAGCCCGTGTGCAGTGAGGCGGGGCATCTCAGGCCTCTTGGTCATCCTAAAACACACCCTAACCCACCAGCGAGGGCTAGGTGCATTGGCCCTCCCACCACACATCTTCCTGGTAACCCTGTGATTTGCCTTTCCCCCACACTTAGACTTTGCAGGCCTCTCAGGCCAAATCCAGCTCTCATGCATCCTGGCATCTCCAAGGCTGGGCTCCAGGTCAGACGCAGGAAAGTGACATCATCTTTTAAATGAATGACTCATGACCCTCCTGAGAGCCCCAGGAGTCAATTTGATTTTCCCCATTTTCTGTATAGAGAAACAGAACCCCAGGAAGATTAAGAAATATGCCCAAGTTTGCACAGTTCCCGGGTCCATTCAGCAGACCTAAGTCCATCTCCACACAGCAGGAAATCTATCACTCAGCTAAAGTGGGAAGGCGGTAGTGTCACTAGCGCACACCCTGCGCATCTAGAAGGTGCCAGGGCTGCAGCCCTCTCTCCCCTCCATGATGGAACTTCCTGTAAGTTTCCTGAGCTCTAAACACTCAGGAGATACCAAGGAGTCTTGTGAGATCAGAGATCATAGAAACAGTAACTGAGAATGTGATTAATAAAGCTATATCAGCAATTACTAAAAGAATTATCAATTAATGATAAGTAAATTTAGAAGGTATTGACAGCAATTTAAATATAAATCTATTTCCAAATTCAAACACCATAAAATATCCATTATTATAGTGCAACTCTTACATCTGGGGAATCGTCTAGCTATAAAACCCCAAATATTACTATAATGAATTAGTTTTTCAAACAACTGTCAGTGGGGTTGCATTTGCTGATATAGAGTAGTTGGAGACAGGAAGAGCCAAGACCTCAGTCTTAATGAGCTCTGCGGGGCCCCTTGAGGGTAACAGTGCGCCCCAAGCATATTCTAAGTGCAGGTAAGTGCACATCAATAAAGCAAGGTTGAGCAACAAGAACCAGGTGGGGTCAAGAGTAGAAAGGGTTATGGAGGTCGCAGAAGTTCACAGGTAGTAGATAAGTCCCCTAGCACACCCATCTCTGTGACACTTTGCATGTATTTTTGTCAGAGAGCAGAGGACATACCATTTCAAGGGTGCTTAAGGCACAAGCACACTGAACAAGCAGAGAACCGCACCTTTGGATGCCGGTTCTTGCGACATTCCCAAAAAGTACATTATTATTTCTATTTTACAAACAAAGGAACCACACACCAGCAATTGCCCATGAAGCAAGAACTTGGTTGTATCTATGGCCTATATATAGTTCCAAAGCTCTAAAATAATAAGTAAATGAGCCAATATTATGTGAATCTCATAGTCTTGGCATTAGAGAAGCTAAACCCCCAAGAGAAGCCCAGAGATATCTAAGTGTAGAGTAGCTACTTTCCAAAGGAGAAGGGTCCACTGCAAAGGGGCCTGATGTGCATTGCAGCGCTGGGCTGGACTTCTCTCTTACTCTGTCTCTATCTCTCTCTTCCACCTCCCTTCCCCACATGGATGCTTTTGCAGGGTGCCCAAGATAGCTTCTCACACTCCCGAGCTGGACAGAGAAGAGACTGAACTGGAGTAAGGCTTGTCAAATGCGAGACTGCTGAATACTATACATGCTTTTGAAAATGAGGCATCAATGTCATGTTAGTATGTTGCTTCTCATAATGGCTTTATGATGGCACTAATTCAAGTTGCCTTCTGGCAAGAAACCAAGCTTATCAGTCAACTTGAAGGGCCACTATCTCTAAAGTTTGTCAGCTTAGTTAGGCAGAGTGCAGTGTGTGGAGTCAAAAGATGGCTCTGAGTAGGCGTCGGCCATGGGGCTGGGTCCAAGTCCTAGCTCCTCTCTTGAAGCGCTCAAGCATAAACCTTGGACATAAGTGTGAGAGAAGATCTGAAAAGCACTTTGTAAATTTAGTAGTGAAGAGCATTTAATAGACAGATTTTGTTGTCAATGCTGTCTTGCCCCAGGCAATGTGTCTAGTCACCTCACAGAGTGGATCCTTTCTGAGAAGAGTGGCTTAAACCAGAGAGACTTGATTTCTGTCACCATGCGGAGATAGATTTTACTCTGGTTTCTGTCTCCCCGATATCGCCACTCCTGGATGTTACTTTAAACCAAATCTGCCTATGAGAAACAGAACTACATCGTAAACCCACTAGTGATGGGGTCAGGGATGGCTAGAGTCAGAGGACAGAAGCAAATTGTCAGTCACAGTCAAATAGACGTCATTGTAGTATTCCAGTGTTCTTGCCATTAGGATCTGATTGGGGGGGGCTAGTCTGATGGTAGTAGATCAACAAATGAAAGTGGACAGGAAAAAAGCAGCAGGAAAGGGTTGGAATACATGTAACAAAGTTCTTTTTATACAACACTCACCAAGAATAAGATAAAATAAATAACTCCAAAAACAAAACTAAACTAAACTTTCTATCTCATAATCTGAAGGTGGGTATAATAGCCCATTTTTGACTTTTTCTCTTATGACCCTATTCCTCCCAGTGCATGTGAGGCTTTGGCTACAAGGTTAGATCATTTTACCTTATAAAGGGACAGTCCCAACTAGGCAAAAATGGCCTGTCAAAGTTGGACAATTCAGTGTGTGTTATAATATGGTTGTTCCAAATGATCTGGACAGAATCATACAACACAGGACTGTGAACAGTCAAGACGGTATCATCCTGGGAGTCAGAGTGAGAAGGGGGAGAAACACTTTGGAGCCAGAAGGTAGAACATGGCTGAGAGGCTTCCTTGGAGCACCAGCGTTGCTTGCAGCTCAGCGAGCACCGGGCTGAGGTGGCCCCAGGAAGGGAGCCTACAGAGAAGCAGCCCAAGCCTCGCTGCTCTCCTCTCCTCCCCTTCTCTTGCTGCTGTATCCACAGCCCAAACTGAGCAGAAAGAGCACAAGGAAAACTATAGATGCGGTTAACAAAATTCCATCACCTCAGCAGAGCACAAAGTGGGGAAGATCAAAGAGGGGCTCTTCAGGGGCAAGCAGAGTGTGGCCAGCACAAACCCTTCATGCTGGAAATCCAAAGGAAGGAAGCTACTCTTGCTATAGAAGAAGCTATGATGGAAAATTTGCAAAGAGTAAAACATGGAGTTGCCAACACTGAGTCTACTGTAAGGAATTTCTTGCTGTTTATCCACTCCCTTCCTCCTGCGACCTCTCCTGAGATCATCCTCCCTGGCATGCCTCCTGGATAACTGAGGAACCCTAGCAGGAGGGACCTGAAGAGAGAAATCCTTATAGTGTGCACACTCATAAGGTCCTTACCTGCTTGCAGTAACAGACACGTGAGTAACAAGCTGTAGTCCCCAAAGCCCCAAACTCTCCCTTTCACCTGGACCTATTTTCCAAGCATCCAAGTGCTAAATGCCTAAAGCACAATTAGATCTATCCATCTTGGCAGCGTTTGGATGGCAATTGGTTTGGGCAGCAGCCTGTGTTCATTAGGCTGAGGCACTTTCCATGTTAGTTAATTTGATTAACATCAGAGAACACTCAATTAGGCTTGTCAACTTTTTGCAAATGACATTTAGTATCTATTAAAGTGATCTCGCCTCCATCAGCCGGGGGTCTTATTTTCAGCTTCTTTGGACAATTGACTTGAGAATGCTAAAATCTCAAACAAGGTAAATGAGAAATGTACTCCTACCTTTCCCTCCACACAGCCTGAGAGCCAGTAGAACGGAACTACCTGAAAACATTTTTATGCTAATTTGCCTCCTTGCTCTCATTTTCCTAGAAAACCATACTTGAAAGAAGAATATACAAGGCTGAAGGTTAATTGTCCAAATAGTACTAAAGGGGTGGCGAGAAAAGAAAAGCTTTGTAGGTAGAGAAAATAATTACTTTAGTGGTCTTGCTTGGGAGTTATTCATATACCTGCTTATTGGTGCCAAACAAGTACATCACTGCCAGATTAAAGTGAAGGGGGAGAGAGAGAGAGAGAGAGAGAGAGAGAGAGAGAGAGAGATAACAGCATATATTTTAGTTCTTAACAATATAAAAAGTAATTCAAAACTCTATTAGTGGACCTCTTATTGGAAGCTTGAAATGTGTGCAAACGTGATGACTGTGGGGCGTGTCTGCCACCCCTGGACATGTAGCTGTACCTCTCAGGGCAGAAAAGGAAGGTAAAGACTTCCGTACTGAGCAGCTTCGCTCACTGTGGTGTTCTAGGAGGGCGTCTACATCTCGCGCTTCCTTGAGACTACACATGGTCCATTGAAGACCTCAGTTTGCTCCTTAAACTGAGGACATTTCACGCGCATTTGGAACACACTTCTTGAAATACACACTCCGATCCTGAGGCAGTAGAACAGAGGGGGCTTGGAATACAGGGAACTGCACTGGAGTCTCGGACGTGCACGTGCCGGAGGACCCGAGGATCCCGCGCTGCTTCACGCCTCAGAGTGCCTGTGCAGGCCGTGTCCTCTGGCACCTCACCAGACAACGGATGGATAGTTTTCTGGACCCTAACAACTTGTTAGAAGCCTCCTCTATCACCTAAAGGCGATGAATTATCCCTACCTTCTGCACTTCTGTGTACCCTTCATATTTCTAGTGTCACTCTATCTCTTGAGTGGTATTTTTCTTTCTACAAGCCCGTTTGTACATTTCTTGAAGGAAGCATAAAGAGTCCTATCTTTATATTCCAGGCAACAGTGTCCAGCTTATAGGAGGCCCTGAAGAAACGCTAGGAACAGAAACAGTGGGCCGAGTGCTACGCATACAGGGACACCTGTGACCTCCTTGGGTTTGCTGTGCATAATTTAGCTCCAGGAGGAATTATTTATATAACATGAAAGTGCAGTGGTGCTGTGTGATCCAGCTGACTCTGGCAGTGCATTTTTTTTTTAATGGAATAGAAAACAAAAAGTGTGCTAACAGCAAAAGTGATTGCAATGACTCATACCTGCAAGCGACAGAAAGCGAGATTCACTTGAGCCTGTGTCACGATTTGCGGTTGCTTCTCTTTCGTGCAGTCTCGCCCTTCACAGCCAGCGCAAGCCTTTTCTCTCGCTGTTCTTCACGTTCTTGCACCCTGCACAGCGGCCTTCTCCTTCCCTTCCTTCTCTCGAGTCCAAGAAGCTCAGGGTCCTGCTTGCTTGCTCCTGTTGTCTTCTCACAGAAAGCACAACCTCTCCTTTGCCTCCTTCTGTCGCTTGCTTTAACCTGTGACCAAATGAAGAGTTCTTCCTTGGTCTGTGTCCTCACTTGCAGACCGTCCCTGAGAATCCACCTTTGCAGGCTTGTCTGCAATTCAACTATTTCAAAGGTTAAAACAAGATGATCAAACTTGGGTTGTGTTTTAAATGTTTGTGTTTTATGAAAGCATCTATTTAAGGTCAAAATATAAACATGTTCCACGGATGATCTCACGATGTACAGAAACCCTCTTTCGTGGCACACTCCTGCCGTGGCCGGCATGCTGAGTGTGCTTCCTCCTGCTGCCCCCTTGAGTCCCTGAGCCTGGCTGGCTGCGCCAGGCACAGAGCGCATCAAAAAGCCTTCGTGTGTGGATGCTTTCTAAGAAAAACCTGTATGAGATTTTTCACCTGGCCCCATTTCCTACTACTGCTAATAAAAATTACAGAGAAAAATAACACGTGACAATATCTGGGGAGAAATCTTGGCACAAATCGCAGGCCTCCGACTTCCTGTTTGGTGACTGCAGGCAAGCACCAAGCTTCCACATATAAAAAAGGCTGTCGCACTTTGGAAAAGATAGAGTTAGGTTTTCATTCCCTGAAGAATCTCTGTTTCCCAAGAAGAGGATATAGACGGAATACTGACAGGAGTGCTGGCTAGTGTGAGAAAATAAATATCAGAAGGTCACTCAGAGGTCCCTGGAGCCACAGAAGTTATTTCCAGTGACAGATGAGTTGCTCACTGGCTGCCTGACTTTAGACAAGTCACTCAGCCTCTCTGAGACACATTTTTCTAATCTGTTCAGTGAGCATTGCCAGGGGGCATCTTTCCCTGGGCTGCTGCAGGTCTAAGAGGGAAATAATGTGTAAGCACGCTACCCCCGCACCTGCTAGACTGAATATTAAGTGTGTGTGAGTGTGTGCATGTGTGTGTGTGTGTGTGTGTGTGTGTGTGTGATGAGGAACACCCTGAAAGTATGACAGAAAGATCAAATAAAGATTGGGGAAAGGAAGTTGAAAGTTACAGCAAACAACTTGGGCAGTGATTAACCAAACTCAGCACACAATAAATAGTGTAAGGTGCTCAGGAAGGATCATAGTGATGCGATCTTTGCAAGTTTCATCATTGACATCACCCAGGCTCCTGAAACAGGGCCCAGCATATAGTCTGAGACCATAAAGGCTCAGTGAATTCCCTCATGGTAAGTGGCACGCATCTGCCATGCCATACATCTTAAATGAATGATCAGTGACTGAATCAAAGACTAGCAATAGCAATTATGACTCACTTTTCTTAAGCCTTGGTCTTAGTTATTTTTCTCTTGTTGCTGGGACAAATGCCTGATACCAGAATTAAGGAAGGAAAGGTGTAGTTTGCTCACAGGTAGTGGCAGTTTCAGTCCATACTCAGCTGGCTCCAAGGCAGAGTGGCACATGGTAGAGGGCAACCATTCCTGATGGAGCGAAACGGCAAAGAGCAAAGGCTAAATGGGAGCAGAGGCAGCCGTGGCGGAGGTGAGCCCCTCTCCCTCTTTACACTGCCTTCAGGCTCTCTGCCCCAGGCTGGGTGTAGAACTCCCACTCATAATCCCAGCAGCACTCAGACCTGTGACCTCAGCCTTGGATCATGAATTAATCATAAACTTTATGACTGCACCCCAATGACTGCATGAGGCTTTGGGGGGACAACTACACACAACCATAAAGCCTTCCTTATGACTACTCATGATTCCAAATTTTTATGTTTGATCTCATTTAGTGTCCACATTCACTCTGTGAAGTAGGTAAATTTTTTAATTCTACTTTGCAGACAGAGGAAATAAAATGCAGGTAAATGACTCACATTTTTACAGAGCTAAAACCTGGTAAACCAGGATCCGACCTCAACAATTGAGATCCAAAAATACAGGCTTTGGAAACACTGTGCATTCTTGTTGCCTCTGACCAATAAGTGGGAGGAAACTTGTTCATAAATTTGAACAATTAATATTGTTAAATCATCTATATTACCCAAAGCAGTCTTCAGATTTAGTGTGAGCCTTAAAAAAATTTTAGTGACATATTCAGAGAAGTAGAAAAAATCCTAAAATTCACACTGACTACATAAGATTCCAAATAACCAAGGCCATCCTGAGGAGGAAGACAAAGATAAGAGATCAGGGAACTCACAATGTGCAGAAATCCAGTAGAACCATCAAGTAATTCCACAGTAATGTCCAGAACACACAAGGGAGAAAAACACTCTCTCTAATAAATGGTGCTGAGGAAATGGGTGAAACTAGTCCTTTATTTTATGCCACCCATAAAAATAAACTCAAGTGCTACAAACTTCAATATAAGACATAAAACAGCTCAAATGTTGGGAGGAAGCAGACCAGAAAAGCTCTTGACAATGATCCTGGAAATGATTTTTGGGGGTATGATACTAAAAACATAGGCAACAAAACCAAAAATAAACAAGTGGCGTTTCATCATAAAAAAGCAGCAAGAAAATGAATAGAATGAAATGGTAGTCTCCAGGATGGGAAACACTGCTGGACCATCACACACCTGACAAGGGGTAAGCCTGTGTTCCCATAAGACATCACAGAAGATCCACATCCATGTACCCCATAGTGTGGTAACTCCCTGTAACCATGTCTACAACCTCCTGGCTGCTTTCTGCCTCACAACCTGTGAATGTAGCATGTGTTAGCAGACTTGCATTTTAATGAATATGGTACAATTCACAGTAGTGGGTGGCACACAATGGCTCCTTTCTGCATCATTAAAATATTTGGAATTTTGTGTAGAGAAGACAGCATTGGTGTCTGGTTTCCCTGGTTACCATTAAGTGAATGTGCACTGTAAATTTGAGTGGAGTGGGACTCCAGGGCCTGATTCACACAGCATAGACACCCTCCACAAAGGCTTGTGTTTGCGTCTTTCATTCTCACACTTCATTCTAAGAAAGTATTGATCGCATTTGCCTTCAACAGTAACTTTAGAACATTCTAGAAAGTCATTAAATTCCTTTGTCTCACTTGGCTTGCGGGTGGTGCTCGCTGCCACCAAACTGGAAGGCATTATGTAGTAAACACTCGCACTCTCCTTGCAAGAGGCTGAGGCTGAACTTTATTCAATGTGTAGCAGAGTCATTCTCACAGCAGGGCAATGTCCCCTACCCCAGGGGCAAGTAGCAAGATCTGCAAGTCTACAGTCGGATTAGACGGTGGCAGTTCAGGGAATTCCAGTGGCGTATGGTGAGTACAGGCAGTGGATCATGCTGAATGTCCAGCATGCACAAGATGCTTCCTGTAACAAACACCTGTCCAGGTAGAGCTAAGAAACCCTGAGGTAAAGAGAAGAAAAAAAACACATGTCTACGTAGAGCTAAGAAACTCTGAGTTAAAGAGCAGCTGTTTTGGCAATTATGCTGTTTCTAAAACTACGCATGGTCCACCCTGAAGAAAAGTATTATCAAGACTTCCATTGGCTTATTTTCAAGAACAATATTGAATATTTTTAAATACACACACAAACCTAAGGTTGAATGATAGCGCCACCATATCTTAGCTCTAGGACCTCACACAATACACTTCACTTTTCTGACCCTTAGTTTTCTTATTTTCAAAATGATTTTAAACATTTTAAAATAATAAGATCTCCCTTTATTGTCTGTTATGCAGATTGAACAAAGTAATATACATGTAGTCCTAAAAGTATCTGACATATCACAATCTCCTGGAAAATACTGTATATTTTCAATATTTAGATGAACGGAGATGACCGCCAAAGATTCATAGCATTCACAGCCACAGCGTTCCTTGTGTTAAGTTCCCACATTGCCCCAGGATGCTCCCCCTGTTTTATCCAAATACTGTCTACAAGTGGAAAACACAAACTGGAGGTAAACACGGTGTTGTGTGACCACCCCAGAGGTCACACAGCCTGACCTAGAGCAGGGGAGGCAGGCACTTAAGAAGCAGGTGACGGAAGGTTAAATTTTCATTATTCTAGGTGAATTGTCCAAAATAGTCTCAAAAATACCTGCTTACTTCTCCACTTTCTCACTGGCCTCCTTCATCCATTCCACCAGCAAACTACACACTCATATCATCAACAGTTGTATTGCCCTGCACGTGCAAGGCCCTGAGTTCAATTCCTGATACCAAAAAAAAAAAGGAAAAAAAATTGAATGGATAGCTTAATTAAAGTGGGAGCACTTCATCCAGTTTCAGCTACCTGCTGTCTTTTATGCCCTCTCACATTTCAAAGGCTCTGAGGGTTTCATTTCACGAACAATTCTTACCCTATCCACTGTGGTTGGAACAAAAAGCCCAGAAGCCTGAAGTAAGGGAGTTTGGCAGATGCCCATTGATCTGCTTTCGTGCAATGCACATAGCTTCTGCACATCCAAGCATTGCACGCCCCAAAGACGCCCTTAATGGCAACAGTTACAGGAAATCTTGAGGTGAAAGAATTCACTACATCGGATGTCAGTTGTCTCATTAATTCTGAGTGTTTTTGTACTGAGTCCCTTAAAGGAATAGATGCAAGTGTAGATCAACGGTTCTTGTTCTTCATTTTCCCTTTTGTTACAAAAACCAGCGATCTTATGTGGGACTAGCGAACTATTTTATGTGGAAAGTTGGGCACCATTTATGTGGTCACCAAATAATATTTACAATGTGGCTATCATAAAAAATTAAAAGAAGAGTGGAGATTTCAACTCACCATAGGATGCAGAAGTGTTGGGTGAAATTTTGGAACTGGCTGTCCTTGATTTGTGTCCCATGAAGGGGTATGTGGAAGGTATCTATTCATAATTGCATACACCTTTCATGTTTCACCACAAACAATCCAGAGCCAAAAAGAGGAGGAAAGAGAAAAATTGCAGAGCACTAGTAAGCGCTCCTGTTTGAGAACATCTGATCTCTCTGCTCCTTGTACCTCGAATAGTCATCTGTGGGGGTTCTCCTGGCTCGCATCTCGCCCTCATCATTTAAGGCTCTGATCAAGCCTCATGTGCCCTGGGAAGCTTTTCCCACAGCAAACCCCCAAAACTCTATCTAACATAGTTACTCTGCAGTCTCTCCTGCTTTACTGATAGTGCTTACCAGTCATCCCATCCGGCATTGCATGCTTCTTGGCTTGCTCTGCTCGCTTCACTGACGTGTGACCTCCCGTAGTTGGGACCTTCTTGTCTGCCTGGAGAAGAGAACCTGGTGCACTGGAGCTGCTCCACTGTGTGCTGAATGAATGAACGGATGGAAGGGAGCTGGCATGCTCCAGCCAGGAGTGAGCCACGGCAAATGCAGACTATAGAAAGCGGTAGGCGGGAGCGGGTCGCGGTGTTGTGTAAGTCATGGTGTGATGTTTGGATTTCATTCTAAAGGTCAGTAGAAAAGCCCTTGAAGGGTTTTATGTAGCACAGTTAGAAGATATAAATTATGTTATTGAAATATGAGCTACTTTGTAAGGAAATAAAATAAATCAGCCTCCTCGTCCATGGTCCAAGAAGGACAGAAGAGTAGAAATGAGAAACAAGTTAAGAAGGGGGCTTGAAGAAATGCAGGCAAGAGTTTAGGGACAGTACAGGCTGAAACACCACCACAGCAGTGCCTGATGGTGACTGGGGGGGGGGAGGTGCCAGAGGGTTAGGGGGTCAGAGCCGGTCATTGATACTTGGCTTCACCAGCCTCGTAGATTAAGACGCTGTTTCTCAAGCAAGGGTAGGGAACATTTTGTATGGAAAGTTTAAAAACCCAAATATTTTTAACATGTTGGGCTTTAGGTGTCTCCTGGATATTTAGAAAATATGGTCAGAAATCCCTGTACATATAAGCTAGGAAGAAGAAACTTCACTTTGTCTTTCTGTATTTGTGATCCATAGATCCCAGTGCAACAAAAACACTTAAATTTGTGGGGAAAACGATATTTGGGGACAGAAGTAACTAGAAAAGGTCCTCACCTGTCCTTCTTCTCACCAGAAGTCATGTAGCATCAAAACCGTGGTGACCACTGCCATCAGGGATGTAAAACTTGGCTGCTTGCTCTAATTCTCTGTTGCTATGACACTCAGACTTCCCTCCTTTGTGTTTATTAATTATTGCCTAAGAAGGTTTAGCTCTGTGGGACTCTAAGTGCCTAATACCAGCTGCTCACGATGGCCGACTGTCTCTCGTATCTTTGGTTGCCTACCACGGCGATCCTCCCCCCGGGCACATGTTCTGTGCATGCTGTCCCATCCTCCAAGTTCTTTTGACTCCATGTGCTTTCCTGAGCAGGGAGCAAGGACTACTTTCCTTTCTTGGGTCCCAGCTGATAGGTAGTTTCCGCCCTGTGGTATCATGTTACTTCCTGCCGATGTCATTTCCGACTATGTGTGTTCGGTGTCTTCAGGAGAGCCCCATTTAACCACCTTTGTCCACACAAACTGACACCGTATCCACTGAGTGGGCCCTAAATAAGTACTTGTTAAGTCACAGTGGGTCTTTAGGTCACCTCCACTCTCCACTTTCCACCTCCCTCTGTGGAATTAACAGTGAAAGAGGCAAAGTGTGAGCTACAGGGACAAATATACCCCTTGACAGTGGAGAACACCGTGGTCAGAACTACTGCAGACATTTTCCTCTGTTTTCTGTGATTTTTCCTTATATTATCTAAAAGGCATAATTATTTATAATACATGAACATTTGCATGTTAATAATATTTGTCTTTGTCAAATAATGCAGTCTCTAAATTTAAGCCTTAGAATTACTACCACTGCTGCAATGTCATTATTTATTTAGGGATATTTGGTAAATATTTTTAAATGAACACTATAAGAATCTGTGTGCTTTCATGAATGACCATGGTTAGGTAAATGCTTCCGGTAGGAAACCCGGAATGATGAAGTGTGGTGTAGAAAGCCGAGTGGCCTCAGTGCCCAGGTGTCTGAGGGACCGCTGAGTCGTGGGTGAGCGTGTCCCTGGCCACGTGTCAGTTGCTCTGTCACTAGCTGACAGGCTGTGTGAAGGCTATAGGCCTCGGGAGAGCTGAACCCTAGCTGGAGGAAGTCAGGTCAGGAAGGCCTGCGTGAAGGGGACCTGGGAACCCAACTGCACCCGCGCTCTCTGCCTCTTGGCTGCCGTGAGGCGCGCAGGTCGCTCTTCTAAGTGCGCCAACCACGACGTGTTACCTCATCACAGACCCCAAGGACCAGGCGCCGAATCCGTCCCCGTGGCGCATGAGAATCAACCTTTCCTCTTCTTAGGTCGAGTGTCTCAGGTACTTCATTACTCTGCAGTCCCTTGCTATTTCTCAGTTTGGCTTTTGTAGAATCACTGTTTCGTGGATTTTCAAAAAATATTAATCTAAATTATTTGTTGAGGATTTTTCTCTATATCATGGAATTTTGCAGTTCCATACAGTATATGTATATTGTTAAAATTAAGTTGGTATATGAGTTTAGAAAATGGTTAAGAACATCAAAAGTGTTTATAAAAGTGTGGGAAGGATTTATAAAGCATATATATATATATATATATATATATATATAATTATGTCGCTGATTTTCCCTTATTGTGCTGAAGTCTATGTGTGTTTTGATGTAACCTCCGCTATAAGTCTATAAGTGAGGGACCACCGTAGTAACAGAAGATTTGTGAGCCCAGGGACAGCCCAAGGCTCAGGCTACCCCTGCCCCAGCCCTAGAAGAGTGTCAAGAGAGTGCCTTAGCAACAGCAGTCACGTAAGGATATTCGTGGGCAAATGAGGCTGTCCCATCCTTGACGCAGAACGCAGTGGTGGAAAGACCACCGGGAGCTCACGGTGGAGGGACATAGGTGCACTCGTGCGCGTGTACGTGTGCCGGGAGGGTGGCGTCGGATCCAGGAAACCACGAGGCACTACTAGAACTATGGTGTAGAGTGAGAAAGCACGCTGGTCCCTGCACTGCGCTGTTGTGGACAGTACTACAGTTAATGTGGAAGTGCATACATCACTCTACAGTACTGGTTTCATTTCTTTTGGATACATACCCAGAAGTGGGGTGTGGGTGTGGTGGTCATTCTACTGCTCAGTTGTTGTTTTGGTGGGGAGGGGGATGTCTGTACCTTTCTTCACAGCAACTCTGCTAATTTACAATCTCATCAACAACACATCAAAATTCTCTTTTTCCAGCCTTGCCAGCACTCATTCTCTTTTAACTTTTTGACAGTCGCCATTTGTGAAGTCTGCAGTGAAAGCTGATGGTGGTTTTGGCTCTTTTTTGTTGCTTTTGGCGGAACCAGGGATTGAACTCAGGCCTTTGCACTTGCCAGGCAAATGTTTATTGTCCTAAGCCATCTCCCCGGCCCCGTGATGTTTTTTATTCTTATTTCCCTGATGATGCTGACCATTTTTAATTAAATTTGTGGGTTCCTGTGTCTTCCTTTGAGAAATACCTGTTCTGGTCCACTGCCCATTTTTAAATAAGTCTACATTTTATGAGCTTTTGCAATCCTTATACATTGTATATATCAGCTTCATATCAAATATAGAGTTTGCAAATACTTTCTCTCCAGGAGAGGACTGTCTATTGATATCATTTTATGCACATTTACTATGTAAAGTCTTTTTATTCTGATGCAACCCTACTTGTCTCATTTCAACTGCTGTACTTTTGAGATTATAATCAAGAAATAAATTCCCTAGACAAAAGATGTGGACAATTTTTGTATGTTTTCTTCTAGTAGTTTTATAGTTTCAGGTCTTATACTTGAGACTTATCTCATTTTGAGCTGATTCTTTATATAAGTATCCAGTTAGATTCTCCTTCATGTAGAAATCCAGTTTCCCCGATACAATTTATTAGAGACTATTCTTTCCTCATTGTATGTTTTTGGCATCTTTGAAAAAGTTCAACAGACTATAAATATGTGAATTTAGCTATCTATTTTCTATTCTGTTCTACGTGTTCAATTTTATGCCAGCACCATGTCTCGGTTGCCATAGCAATACCTGTTTATACTAGCTTTGTTATTTCTGTCCAAGGTCATCTTGGCTGCATGAGGTCTTTGTGGCTTCACGCACATTTTTGGATGATTTATCTATTTCTCAAATAAATATCAAAATTAATTGTTGCAATGAATATGCAAACTTCTTTTGGTAGCACAAGGATTTCAGCTAAATTAAGTTTTTCACTCCATAACCATAGGCTATCCTTCTACTTGTGCCTTTTCTTTCTTTCTATCTTTCTTTCTTTTTTTTGTACTTTAGGGAAAAGGGTCTACAGGGTATTCAGGGTCTCACTACCAGATCAGACTTGTAGTGATCCACCTGTTTATAGCCTCCCAAGTGCTGGGATTACAGGCACACACCACTGCACCCAGTCTCAACTGCCATCTCAGCATGCCCTGGGGATGGGGCCGGCACCACAGGCCCAGAGATTAAATCCCCAGCCCCTGTACCTGCTTGCAGGTGCTTTAATCCACTGAGCTATTTAGCTAGCCCTTAAAGGGTTTTTTAAATTTTTTTTTCCAAAGGGACTTGCTTTGGTCTTATTTTTACTATTCTCTTTTTTGGCATCAATGTAAATATGAAAGATTAATTTTGTTTTTCTGAGGGCTCATTGTTAGTACACGAAAATACTGCTGAGTTTATTATGATGCTATTGTGTCCTGCAGCTCTTCTATGGCTAAGGTTTTGCATGAAGATTTTGTTCATCATACACACATTCTCTTGTTATCGACAAATGGATATGATGTTGC
>NDGN011410300.1:0-10778 GCA_002564285.1 Tympanoctomys barrerae
GTGGTGGGTCGAGGAAAGAGAGGAAAATGAGATGATTTAGGGAGAAAGTTCAAGATTCATTAAAGTCTCCACCATTCTATATATCACCGTTGACATGAATAGTAGCCTCCTGAGACTTTGGGAAGCTGGCTGTGCTGGGAAGAAAGCATATGTGGAATAGCATGGGAGCTATCTAAGTTACTCAAAGTATCATGATTGATTTCTTTTAGAAAGATGAAAATATTTTGTATTTCCATTATTATTCAAGAAGCATTGTCGATGACTTTGGTAGTTAGTTTTTGATGAGAATGAAATAGGGAGTCTCTTGGAAGGACAAACTAGGAGTTAGTCTGATGTGATATGCCCTTAGTTTCACATTAACTTCTACTAAGAAGGTGACTCCACAGATCTCTAAAAGGATTCCTGGCATAGTGAAGGACTCAAACAGGGATGGAAGGAAGGGGAAGTCCTTTGAGAAATGGGCTCCTTGAAAGTCATTTGTTTTGAGACCTACATTTCACAGTGTTTTATAATTTTCACATAAAATGCTGCTTCAAATAGCAATTAAGCTCTGATCCTCATGATAAGAATTTATAATATTTTAGAATATGAAATACACTAAACCTTCCCAATGGAGAAGAGACTGTGAACCATGCCTCACTTACTTGTTCAGGCCAAACTACTAGGTTAGAAATGACAAATGAGCCAGTTGGAAAAGGCTTAAAATACTGGGTCTTGCAGTGCTATCACCTCAGTAAATGTAAAGGGACACTTTTACTCTTTGATATAGACAAAGGAGCCTGCTTTCTGCATCTTTGGAGAGCTCTAATCTATTGGACATCTTCTCAGTGCCTCTCAAAAGACTGGAAAACATCTCGAGATAGCAAAACTCAAATCAGTTGCCTGGGCTTTGTGAACTGCAGAAGTGTGCTATTCTTTGCCCTGCAGAATCAATTCTTGTCCAGCATCATTGCGCTGCACCTCCTACATGGCTTTGCTATGTTGTTGTTGTTGCCCTCTCCGTTCTCACTTGTTGTTTTACTTGCTGCCTGAAATTTTACAAATCCCGCAGTGCTTAGACAATAGTGCTTTCTACAATACTTTTTTTTAGTATTTCTTAGCTATTTTAATATGCACTTCACTCTCAAAGTGGGGAGGACAGGGCAGCTAACTAGTGGAGTCATGTTCAGGAAGAGGAAAGATGAGGTGTCAGTAAGCAGAGGAATGCACAGGAAGATTTGCTTTTAACTGCAATTTTTAGAAGATTTTAAAAGAGTATAGGACACTGTAAAAGCACAAAGTATATTTCTGTTTTCAGTTTGCATGCCAGTCAGGATAAAAATGATTACCCAGTGGCTGAAGAATATTACAGGTTACCTTGCAACAAGGCAGGGTTATCTTAGCCCACAACAGAATGACAGAGGTACCTAGGGTGGAAACTGACTTGGTATATGGAGAGAACTGGAGGCTAACAACCTGTGAATGTGGTGGGTCGAGGAAAGAGAGGAAAATGAGATGATTTAGGGAGAAAGTTCAAGATTCATTAATGTCTCCACCACTCTAGGTGCAAGGCAGCAGTGAAGGTGGCATTTGTTTCAAAAGCAAATGATTAGAGAGTGCTGGTAGTGAGAAGGCAGAGAATAGGACTAATAATACTTGTTTTCTCAGTGAACTGTATGGTAAATGCATGCCTAAGCTGCAGGAAGTCTTGAGTTCTGTCTCCTGCAAACCCTTACCAAAACAAAAAAGGAAAAGAAAAAAATGTTTTTGAGTATAGCAAATTTTTGAAAGGTGCTTTGGTTAAAAGATATTATGGTTTGTTTAGTTTGGAGAGGCTGAATCTCAAGATATAAGTATTTCATAGTGCTAGGAGACATTTGCTTAGCGTACAGTGTAATTTTAGTACTTTTTTCTTTTTGCTTGAGTTCTGGTTAAATACATTTTTAATATTGTTATAGAAAATATAAATTTAAATTGTAAATTTGATGTTGAATCTTCCTTCTTTATACTGAACGACTATTCCTTAGTACTTTTTTGTCTGGTTGATCTTTAATTCATAAGAATTCGTAACATACTAGCCTGAAGTCGCTTTTCCTGACTCTCACTCAGCTTCAGATATTTTTGTAGCAGTATAGGAAAGTAGCCATGCTGGCCTCAGAACCCCCTCCCCCCCGGCATGCTAAACTGGCCACCGAAACTGGGCATGGTGGCACACACTTGTAATCCCAGGGGTGGAGAAGCTGAGACAGGAGCATCATAACAAGGCTAATCTGCATAGTGAGACCCTGTACCAAATCAATGAATCAATAAATAAGTATAGGAAAGTAAGAGAATGCTACCTGCTTGTGGCATAACTTTTATAAATTCACCCATTGAATTTTATATTTTAAGTGGTTGTTCCTACAACTTGGCCCTTAGAGCTGGTTTGGTAATTAATTAGCCTAATATGACAGATTCCATTAAACAATGCACATGGTTTAGAAATAGCAACACAATATGTTTGAAGAGGAAGAAAAAGAGGGAGAAAATAAATTTTTGTTCGTGTTCTGTATTTTCTTTCTAAATCTGATAAATCAGGGCCAGCGAAATAGCTCAGCAGATTAAAGCGCCTACTTAGGTAGACACAGTGGTGGAGGTTCGATCCCCATCATCCTATGCCAGCCCCACCCCTGGGGTGCACCATGATGGTGATTGAGACTGGGTGTGGTGGTGCACGCCTATAATCCCAGCTTTTGGGAGGCTGAACACAGGCAGATCACTACAAGTCTGATCTACATAGTGAGACCCTCTAGATCCTGTAGACCCTGAACTAAAATACAAAAATAAAATAAAGTGATAAAAACAAATAAATACGTCTGGTAAAACAAAGCCAGTAATGCATACAACAGTTTTTCTAAAAGTATCTTCTACAAGGAAGTCCCTCCTCCATTCCCACTGGGTGTGAAAGATGGTCTTGGTAAAGAAGGGTTGTCTCATCAAACTAAAATCAAATTCTTAAGCAGAAATGAATGCAGGGTAAGAGGATTTCCAACTGTAGTTGCACCACATAGGCACGAAGTTCACAGGAAAGAACCACATCCCTGCTTATACACTGAAACAAACGCTCTTTCACAGGATTTTTATGCTTCTTGACCTCCTGGATCTCTTGCATAGTATGTTTTCTTGGCCAAGAAATTGACAGATCAAACTATTGGAAGCTAACCAAATTAGATTTTCACTCCAAAGCTACTTTAGTTCTTTGGGACATTTAAATTGTTATTCAACTTTTATTGATCAGTTCCCATTTACTATAAAAAGATGTCCTTTTTTTGTGGCCAGTAACATTCAATTCTAAAACCCTTTGTTCACACTCTTTTGGAAACAGAATCCTAAATCATGAGATTGTTGTACATTCCAAAGATTATTTTTGTGTATTTCTGCTGCAGAGATATTCTTGGAGTCAGGCGAGGGTACACACTTCTGAGATGAATTGTTTGCCATAAATTATCACACATAATGGACTCTGAAAGAACCAGATGTTCAGAGTAGTTTTTATTTTGGGCATCCTGAAAAGAACTTTTGTTAAAAGCTATTGTTAAAAACAGCATGAAGAGATTGTAGCTTAACCAACAAATTTATTTTTCTATTTTGGCTATTAAATTTTTTGAAAGTTAAACTATTCTGAAAAAGCCATATATATATATATATTTCATTAAAACATATTTATTTTAATAATTATGAAACACTTTGGCTAATTCTGTTGTAATTGTCATACTATATGAAGTTAAAAGATAGATAAAAGTTGTTTACACTCTTATACATATTTTTAAATGGATTGATCATAGCTTTTCATTTAAAAGGCAACAAGGTCATTCCTAAGTACATATGATATGACCAAAATATACTGAATATTTAAAAATTGCTACAGTAAAAGATATATTACTATTAATTCCCATCAAAATACTTCTCTGGATTTCAATACACTAACACTATCATTCTTTCCACTTTCTAAAGCCATTCTGAGAGTCTTCCATCATGTTTTCATGAAGTATGATCAAAAATACAGTGACTACTGCTGCTGCTGAGTGCCTTTGGACAGAAAGGCAGGTTCATACTTACCCTACAGTGTGTCCTCATTACATTATTCACTTATTACCTCATTATCTCATTATTTTTGCA
Source organism: Tympanoctomys barrerae (assembly GCA_002564285.1). NCBI lineage: Eukaryota > Metazoa > Chordata > Mammalia > Rodentia > Octodontidae > Tympanoctomys > Tympanoctomys barrerae. Next base: position 4,138 of record NDGN011410300.1, read on the forward strand.
ACTTTCTACCATTTTCCTAAGTCAAAATGGTCACAAAGAAAAACTTTTAATTAGCTCAGGACATTTAGTAGTGCTGTGACAGCACCACTAAAGGCATCATGAAAGGGGACTTCTGGGACCGTGGCAGAAAGTAGCAAGCATAGGAAGTGTTTGAAGCAAGGGGGAGGTCTTTAGAGGGCAATAATGGCACTGTGTCTTTATTGTAATTTTTTATTATAACTCTTCACCATATGTATTGATCATTCCTTGTGAATGTAAGCTATGGTTTCCATCTCCTAAATTCTGCTTTGAGAATGTGGAGGATAGAATATTCTGCAAAGTATGAGAGTCCCTTAAGTAGCCTGTAATGGTTTCTGCTTCAGAAAGAACATTCAAGAAGCTTGAGTTTAAACTCCTGGGAGTCTGTAAGATAGAAATCTGAAATATCAGTGCAGGCCTCTTCTGTAGGGCTGCTGCCAAGATTCCCATCTCTTCAAGCATGTTTCCTGTGTCATTCAGTCTCCCTGTACACAACTGATCGGGACTGTGACTATAGTGAATTGCACTGTGAAGTCAAGTTTATTTTAGGAAAAAGGGGAAGGAATTTTGTAGATGCGAATAGGCTCCCTTAGCAGGATGGAAGGCTCCCTTCTCTCCCTCTTACAACACATAGATGTATACCTTTAAAACTTTATTTGAGGGAAGAAGCACTGTCAAATAGCCTATGTAATGAAAAACTAAAAAATTCCTTCCAGATTTTATAAAGACCACTGAACAGCTGTAATATACAGGGCATTCCTTGAAAAAAGAGATAGTACTACAGCAAGCAAACCAAACTAAGAGTGAAAGGCTTCAAAATGGTTGAATTTAGTGAATTGAAATGGAAATAAACTGGTGGAAGAAAGGCCTGAAGATCGTGAACTGAGCCCTCAAATAGACTTGGACATTTTGGAAGAAAGAAGTAAGAAAATTACTTTCCTCATGGCCTGGAACAAACCAGACAACCATATTATAACCTGCCTCCAGGGGTCACATGGCAAAAAACTACAGTGGCTGCTGTGAACCAACAGGATCCTTTCACCAACAGCTCGCAATCAAAGGTGTCTTAGTCATTTCTTGTCACTAGAACAAAGTGCCCAGCACTTGAGATTTAAAGAAAACAGTTTATTTTGACCCACAGTTTACAGCATTTCAGTCCAAGACTAGCAGGCTCAAATGGATAATTGTCACAGTGCTAGACCTGTCATGGAAGGAAGGTGCTCACGTTGTGGCAGCCAGGAAAGTGCAAAAAGAGGGCCCAGGAGGGAGAGTTGGTCTTGGGGTTCACACCTCCAGTGAACCACCTCTTCTGATCTGCCTCTGTCTCCTAATGGCACATTCAGCTATGGATTCATCAGTGGGTTAATCCACTCACAAGTACAACACCTCCACTACCCAGTCACCCTCCAACACATCGGATTTTTGGGAAGACATTTTAGATTAAGACCACAGCAAATAACCTGATCTCATCCTCCTAAGCAGTCAAAGGTCTGAATCCCACCAATCATCTGAATGAAATGGAAAAAGACCCCAAGTGTTAAACAGAACAGCAGCCCTCACCAATCGCATTACTTCTGCATTCTGAGGCCTTCAACAAAAGACCAATTGATCTATACTTCTTGTTCTCACACGGTCTGTGAATAATAAATGGGTGTTAGTTCTTATATAGTGATGAGAAATTAATTCAGTACTGATAACCCAATCAGTATGGGATAAGATCCTGGGAATTTCTGTCTTACACTGAAATAATTACAAATGGAGTATATAAAAATGAAATATAAACAGGGTCATTTGGGGTTTGGCTTACATATTGGTAAAGTAGAAAATACTTATAAGATAGAGACTTGGACAGCTCACAGAAGGCAAAGATGAATGAAGAAATGTGATATAGGTTAAAAAAAAAACCTTGGCATATGCTGTATTAACTTTTGAGTAACTTGAAGAAATGGTTTATTTGGCTCATGATTTGAAGGTATTCAGTCCATTGAAAGCTGACTCCAGGAAAGAGCCTCATGGTGAAAGAACATGGTGGAATAAAACTGCTTAATTCAGTGTGGGTGAGAAGCTAAGCAGGGCAAAAGCTCTGAAAAGAAGGGTCAGGGATGAGATCTAGTCCCTAGTCTATACCTCCATGACCCACAAAGGCACATACCCCAAACTGTGGTCCCATGTCAGTTAGGTTGAAAAGTAATCTGATTATTAAGTTTGCCATTTCCATTGCCCATCCCATCTCTAGTTGAGTGCATGAAAAACTATTTTATGTACTTACAATATTGGCTCATTATGCGAACTCAGGATTCCTTAGAAAAGTAATCTTTTTAATTCCAGGACTCAGTAGAGTAAACAGTATATATATATATATATATATATATATATATATATATATCCAAAGAAAACATGATATGTTGATACTGATTTTTGATCTTTAGATAAAGTAATGGCAATGAGTATAAAGTTCCTTTTTTATACCTCTTTGAATTTAAGACAGAAATATTTTAAAATGCTAGTGTATGTTTCATATACTTCTTATCCTCTACTCCTTTACTTCATTTTATAAACCAATAGAATGACTAACTTACATTTTCTCAGAACTAATTTCTTGATTCTACTTTTTTCTGTACAGGAATTGAACTCAGGACCTTGCACTTGCCAGGCAGGTGCTTCGCCACTGAGCTATATCCCCAGCACAGAACTAATTTCTTGTAGTTAGAATTATTTTGGAAGCTTTGAGGCAAAATATTTAATTTTGACCATGATTAGGCCAACTTTGACCTTGACAAAATTTTCTTATAAATTTTATTTTAATCACTGATATAGGAAAAATCGTTTAGAAAGATAGTATGGAAAAAGTAGCTAATTCAATGCTGAATCAAGGGTTGGAACCATCAATTGTGGTATGACAATGTGCCTGGAGCAAGAAGCAAACATCTAGCAGACTAGTAAAGCACAATTCTTGGTGTGTCTATAAATGACTGACATGTAGACCACCAAACTGAAGGGTGCGAGAAGATGTACCCAAGTTGTACTTGGCTCCAACAAATAGGCGTGTAGCATGGATGGCATAGAAGGAAAAGAAGAATCACTGCTTCTATTCATTGATTCTTTGTATTGTTTTCTTAGTCTTCATTGCATTGATTTCTGCTCTGATCATCAAAATTTTCTCTCTCAGATGAGTCTTTGGCTTGATTTGTTTTTTCTTTTTCTATAAGTCTGAGGTTATTTATTTGAGCTCACTCTTTTCCCAACATGCAAATTCACCACTATAAATTTCTCTTGTGGGACTACTTTCATTGCATCCCACAGATTCTAGTGTATTGTATGGACACTATCATTTACTTGTAGAAACTGTAGATTCTTCTTTAACTTCATTTGTGACTCCTTGATTGTTTGGGAAGGCATTAATTTCCATGTGGTTTTTAGTTTTTATGGTTTCTTTTGTTATTGAGTTCCAATTTCATTGTATTATTATCTGATAATATGAGTGGTATAATTTTAATTCTTTTGCATTTATTTAAGCATGTGCTACGAGCTACTATGCAGTCTCTTTTGGAGACTATCCCATGCACAGATAAGAAAAATGTGAATCCAGATCTTGTGGGGTGGAACACTCTGTAGACATTAACTTAAGTCCATTTGTTTATAGGTTTAGTTCAGTTCTGGTATTTCTTTGTTGAATTTTTAAAATTTATTTATTTATTTAATTTGGTACAGGGTCTCACTACACAGCTCACATTGTAGTGATCCTCTTGTATCAGCTGCCCCAGTGCATAGATTAGAGGTGTGCATCACCATACCTGGTTTTGGTGACCAGCACAGCATGCCCAGGATTTTGGGGCCAGCATGTCATGTAGTACTGGGGATTTAACCTGGGTTCTTGCATTTGCTAGGTAGACACTTAGACTGCTGAGCTGTCTCCCCAGATATAGCTGAATTTTTGTCTAGTTGATCTGTCTCTTTGTTACAATGGGGTATTAAATTCTCCCATTCCAAGCGGGTTAGTACTTACTTGATCTTTCATGTCCCTTAATATTTTTGGACTTTTTCAACTCTAATCCTTTAAGCATAACTAATAAATCCCCTTGCATAATTATGTATGTATTTTCCACTGATTCTGTTCCTCTAGAAAATACTTAGTAATATGAGGTTTGAATAAAAAATGGTCTACAACACTAGAGAAATAGTTGAATAACATTAAGAATACAAACCATGTATTAGAAATCTAGCTGGGGAGATAGCTCAGTAGAATAATCACTTGCCTGACAAGTGCAAGGTCCTGAGTTCAATTCCCAGACCACACACACACACACAAAAGAAAAGAAAAGAAAAGAAAAAGAAACACTACATAATCATAGAAAATTTCTTGTAAAATTGGAATTTTCAGTCTTCTGAATCATTTTGCCAGACTTGAATTTGGCCAAGTCTTCTAATTTATCTTACTTTGACAAATAGTTATTGATCTAAGAAGTTCTTGCATTACACAGGAAAAATGATGTGTCTTGAATATTAGTAAACATGATTCCCATATGCATGGCTACTTCAGTAATTTTTGTATTACTTCTAGGCAATGACATCAATTCAGAGCTTAGGATCAGTGGTGCATGGGCTATACCTCTCCCACATTATATCTCATATATCAGAGGTCATCCAGAAGCCTAGCACATCTCTGTCTTTTTTAGTATCTGTTCCGAACTATTGGACATGGAATAGTTACTATAATTGCTATCATTTTTCTACTCGCTATGAACCAGGTATTATTTTTAAGTTCATTATGGCTTATCTCATTTCACCACAACCTATGAGGCAGATACTGCAATTATGTTCTTTTGGTATATAAAAACTGAGGTGAAGAAACATAGGCTATTTGCTGAGAATTACATAATCAGAAAGAACTAGAGCCAGGATGTTAAAATTAATCTGATTCCATTGCCTAGACCATACCAAGGGCGCTTTATTGCTTATCATTTGGATATAGTGTAATAATTATCCATTGTAAGTTATCCATGGATGCCTTTTAAAGAAAAAAGAAAATTTCTTAACTCCTAAGGTGGTTTTAAATTATTTTTAGAACACTATTACTTAAACATATGCAAATATAAGACTAGAAATGCACTTGAATTCATAGCATTTTTACAGTTACATGATCAAATAAAAAGTTAATTTAAAAACAACTCTTCTAATTGGGCATGGAGGCACATGTCTAATCCCAACACTTAGAATGCTGATGTAGGTGGGTAGCTCTGAGCTCAAGGCTAGCCTAGGCTACATAATAAGTTCAAGCACAGCCCAAACTATAGTGAAACTCTGTTGTTGTTGTTGTTTTTTAGTTTTTTAAAAAAATTTGTTGTTGTTTTGTTTTTCTGTATTTAGTACAGGGTCTACAGGATCTCACTACATAGATTGGTTTTGTAGTGTTCCTCATTTTCAGCCTCCCAAGTGCTGGGTTTACAGGCGCGCACTACCATGCCCAGTCTCAATCACTGTTTCAGTGTGCCCTTGGGGCAGGGCTGGCTCGGCACACCAAAAAAGATACTCTATTTTAAAAAAGAGAAAAATAATAACCCTCTAAAACCAGTACAGTTCAAATGAATAATAGTTTTGTAGTGACAAAGTTGTCAGTGTTGAGGATAATGCTGAACACGAAACATTACCATTATATTGTTGGTGTTTTTCTTTTAAATTATTAAACTTTAGTTAGTGATAAATTATTTTGTAATGGCAATTAATTACACAGTACACTAATACATTGCTTCAAGAATGCTTCTATTTGCAAACAATTCACTTTGCAAACAAAAGCATTCAGCCAAAGTTCGCTTCTATTTGCAACCTTTATTTTGAGTGACAAACATGACCATGGCCATCTGCCCCACACAGGCACAAACAGAGACATCTTTCCCCAAATCCTAACACAAATTAAGTTTGTAGACCTAAGTACTGCTGTGCATTCCAACAAATATCCTTTGGTGAACATTTTCCAGTATGTCTGTACCACAGTATTTTCTGGTAATGAACGATGGCAAGTTGTAGTAATGAAGATGAGACCCATTTGATATGGCATTGTAGCAGTAAGAATAGCATAGTGACTGTTAAAAATAAGTTGCACGTGTCTTTATCAAATGAACTCAATCTCCTGGTCTTTTTCTTTTAGGATATTTATGGCCTTTCTTTGGTGACTTGCTTTATGCCAGGGTCCTTTTCTTATGTCTCCTTGATAGTGACTCCAAACACAAAAGTAGGCACTGGATCCAAACCTTTCACATGCGTTCTGTAACTAGAAAGTTATATGCGCTTGTTGATGATAACTTCAAAGCAACACATTATGGGTTAATTGATGATCTACTAATACCCCCATTGTTTGAGTTCCTTCATGAGAAAAACATTTGTTTTGATTTGATAAATCATTGTGAAAGGCTTTGAGGGATTTTTTGTAGCAGAGATGCTGAATAGTTGAACAGTGTGTACAGGGTTATTACATCTCTCGCTACAGTTACTACCATTCATCTAAGAAACACATACATGCACGCATGCACACACACACACACACACACACACATACACACGTACATTAAGATTATGTTTACCTAAAAGTGGAGTAAGCATGCTTCTGTATCTATTCTTTTTTTTTT